>VUQI01060353.1:8098-20470 GCA_015106735.1 Paratilapia polleni | reverse complement strand
TTGTTTTTTTTTTTTTTTTTTATTTTTTTGTTTTTTTTGCTTTTTTTTTTTTTTTTTTTTTTTTTTTTTTTAACTCATAAATTGATTTCATAAGCTACTGAGCGTTGAATTTGTGTGTAATTCTACCATCATTCCACCCATTCATTTTCTTCACTGCTTAACCTAATAGCAGGTATTTGCACACACGAGGCACATGAAAACTGCTCAGGTTTGGTTATTGGTTCGAGAACCAGACAAACTTTCATCATCAGTAAAATATTCATAAACCGACAAAGTCTAGGTGAGAATGTTGCGTGAAGTGCTCTGTCACAGACGTCAGCAGCATCCCAAAGACTGGTTTGGTCTTTAAAATTAAATGAGCTTTCATTAAGGGGTATTGGCTTGAACTCATTAAAAAGATCTGTCACTCTAAATTTACTGCTTTAAGCTGCCATCTTTTTCTGTGAAACACCCTCTGCTTTTGTGCTTTCTGTGTGGATATGGTCCACGCATTGACAGCTTTTATGACAGCCAGCAGAGAACACACAGAGCTGTATTGATGTTTGAGTGGAGCAGCTGAGGCAGCAGGCAGGTGGCCCAGATGGGCTTTGATGGCCGAGTTGCACTGTCACGGGTGAGACGCAGGCCTTTATCTCATCTTTACTGCCCCGTGCAAACACCCTGGGGTCTTATCAGTGACCGTGAGGAGGAAGGGGAGGGGTGGTGGTGGTGGTGGTGGTGGTGGGGAGGGGGGGTCACTTCACCACCATTGCAGTTAGGGTAGGATGGAGGGGTACTCTTTAGATATCAGCATGAAATAACCTGCGGAAACTAACCTAAGCCACTGGCTTAATCAGTCAAACATGAGCGCTTCCTCCAGAGTAAAAGCCTTTGAATGAGAGCACAGACAGCATGGTGTCATCAGCTAAAATGACAGCAAACGGGGCTGATCAAAATGGAAACAGCTGGAGTAACACTCAGCTGCCTAAACAAGCATGCCCATTAATGGTTCTCATAGTGCACAAAGTCCCTGTGCTCCATCAGATTTAACCTTACGTAACTGTAGATATACATTTTCCCCATGCAGCTATCTCTTTACATAAATTGCCATCATTGTTCATCATATTTGCTGTATGAAATCTAACACTTGTTCTTTACTAATTTTGGGTTGCTGATTTCAAAAATAATATCTATTTTGCTCTATCACGTCAAGGTTTTTCACAAGTGGCAATCATAAGAGATTATGATTTGCGAACTGTGCGAGCATGAGGAGGGTGAATAAGTGTTTTGTGACCTTTAATCACCACCTAAACCATCTGTCTGTGTCTGTGAAGGCATTTTTCAAAGCTTAATGCGATGTGGCCATTAACAGGAGAAATTGTAAACATGATCTAGATGTTTTTTGCTATATCTGTGGATGCTTCACTACATCCAAACAGCAACAAAACAGAACAGATTTTGTGAAAAATCCAATATTTCTGGATACTTTTCCAAAACTAAATCATCTATCAGTTCCCCTAAGCTGCCATCAGCAATGAGACCTGTACCACATTCCGATGAAATACCACCTCCCATTTTTACTGGCTTAGTTGATGAGAGAGAAGAGTCTGATGATGTTTTGTCTCCAGATTGTTATTGAAGTCCAGATTGCTGAAATTGCCATCTTTTGTGATTTGGAAAAGCGCAAAAAACTGAATCTGAATGAAAAAAGAGAAAAAAATGGGTTTGCATTTTGTGACAAAACAGTACGTGATTGGATATATTTATTGGATAATTTTGAACTCAGCATCATTGAATTAGGTAATATCAACTATTTTCTGGAAAACAGTAGAAATTGTATTTTTTGATGTAGGGCGGTGTTATCGTAAACTGTATGCAAGTCATAGATGCCATTAGCCTCAGTGAGCCATAACATGGAGCCTGCAGTCCCACTTGTTGCTTTGGTTCTCCAGCAGTATAGGAGACTTTTACTGCCTGCCTTCAGTAACAAACAGTGGACCCAACCAGGCCTGAAATAACCAGGTATATGATTTCACTTTTAAGCATAACTGCAGAGCTAAGTATTGTTTCATTTTAAGTATCCAGCAACAAATGGTGTTGTGAACTTGTAACACACTTGCAAATGGAACATAGCCTGTGAGCTAGCTCAAACAGACAACACCCCACCCCCAGTTTGGTTATTTGTTTAGACTGCAAAATTTCCCATCTCTCCCTCTGACACATCAGAGCCGGTGATGCCCTGTATCGCTGCCTGCTGTTTTAACCCCTCCACCACCCCAGTATCCACCTGTTGGTGGGGGGTTACTGATCACTGGCTAGTTTTACAGATTGTTGGGAGTTATGAGTTATGAGTCTAGACACCCAGCTCTATATACATTTTATTTGTGCTAAGATGCATATGACTTGGCAGCACTCTGACTGATTTGATGATAAAGAAGGATGAGAGAGGCCACATCAGACTGATTACAGCTGGATCCTTTGACCTGGAATCAGCCCATGTGCCCTCCAGAACGTGAAAAGAGAGGCACTGATTCTCAGCTTTGATGTTTATGCTGCTTCTAGTTATTGTTCTGCTTTAAGCTTTGCTCTCTCTCCTGCAGGGTGCTGTGTTAACTCTGTACATCTGTCTCTCCCTCTGTCTCTGTCCTCTGTTTTTTTGTGCGTTGCTGCGCGCTGTGTGCAGACCGAGCTGCGGGGCTCTGCTGTCGCTTAGTGGTTCCCTGCCACAAAGGCATGCCCCGCCTCGCTGACCTGTCCGTCAAAACCAAAGACGTGTGGGAGATCCCACGGGAGTCGCTGCAGTTGATCAAGCGTCTCGGGAATGGGCAGTTTGGGGAGGTCTGGATGGGTATGGATCCAGTCGCCTCCAGATAAGGGGGCCACTTGGAAGGGGCCACATACAGCTGACAGAGACACCAGACACACTCCAAAACACAGGCAAATAATCCAATGGGTGGGATCAAATGAGAAAATGGGGCAGAAATTTTTGATAATTCTTGGTTTGGGGATGTTGCCAAGCAAATGTTCCTGGTTTCTGACCCCTTTCTGCCTAAATCATCTGGAAAAACATCCGGTGTGTCAGGAGGCTCTCACAGCCTAAAGATGGCCTCCTTCCATGTGTACCTCGCTGCATGTTCCTCTCCCCTAACCCTTTGTGCCTTCCCTTCCCTCCCCCCTGTAGAGAGTGCGGATGGTTTGTGCTATAATTTAACGGGCGTGTGTGTGAACTACATCCCTGACACTGTGGGCTTGTGTCATGATGCCTGGGAGATCAGCAGAGACACACTTAATTTGGAAGTAAAGCTGGGGACGGGATGTTTTGCCGATGTGTTCTATGGTAAGGAAATTCAAAAAAGTACCCTTTTTAAATTTTCCACTCTGGGCTACCACACAAATACATGTGGAGGTTGTGTGTTACGCTCATCCCTGTATTCATATATGTGCCAAGAAACAATTTGCAATTTTGTTTAGTAATTTAAGATGAAAGCTTATGCTTTTTTATCGCTCTCCAGCATTCCCACAGGATTTTTGTGTTGGTTTCTTAACACGTAATCCGTAAAGACTCTTTGAAAATCAGCTGCTATCTATAAATACAGTTTTGTAGCCCAGTAGTATGTGCCTTCTCTTCAGTACGGAGCACCAAAATGGTCAATATTAAATAAATAAATAAGACATCATATATAAATAATTTTACTTCAATGAAAAGGTGATTGTATGTTTGCAAATCTATTTGGTAGATGATGTCTTTTACTGTACGTTAAGGAAAAAAATTATTTTATTGTTTTTGGTCTCATGACAGACATGCCAGTCTAATCAGGCTATTTTTTTTGCAGCACCACCACCCTTGTGTCAGTGATTGGCAGTAATGTAGCCACAGCCACTTGTTGTAAACTGGCAGACAAGATATAAGGCTACTCAGCTGAGTAGCTTCATTTTTTTCTGTTCAATACAAAGTACATATTTTTAGTTTAGTTTTTCCCATGTTGAAGTTCCGTACTGCAGTGTTTGCATCCTTATCGTATGCCAGCTGAGCACATATTGAGGTCAGGGCTTCACCCAGATGATGCCGAGCCTCTGCAATCCTATTACCTCATTACCCATCAGGTTACCAGTCCTGACTTCCAAAAATGACTGCACAGCTGCAACACTACAGAAGCCGACTCCGATAGCCGATATATGAGCTTACCCTTAAATTAAGCCCTCAAGCCCACCCAATATAAGTAGTCAAATGTTAGCTGATAGGCTCTGTCTAACCTTTGGGGCACTACTAATATTCCTGCATGTATACTGGCACTGAATAAGATAAAAGGAGCACTGCTTTATTAAAGTGATTATAGCCATCCATATCTTTACGTGCATTCAGACACAGTATTTTGATAGAATGCACATGTAGCCATGCTGTGTTACATGCTGTGTTACAGTCACTGACATGTAACCAGTGAGGAGCTTACAGGCTTGCCTTTGTTGATCATCCTACAAAGGATTATCCGCTCCCATGTTGGCGTATTGTGGCTCTCAAAGCCCTGCTGAATCTCTCTCCAAGCCTTTAAAAGCCATTTCAAATCAGTGTCCACTCCAAATCTCGTACACATTTAATTATCCTTCAGCCCAACCACTGTGCATGAAAGATTACTCTCTTACAGTCTCCTGATCTTATTCTGTGTTGCATGTTTACCTCGTTGTCATTTCAAAGCAAGACTTTTCCCCTTGTTTCTAACTACAGTCGCCTCGTACCTGCCAATCATGTCTTCAGGTTAGACGGCAGGGTTATCGAGCCTGACTTTGAAATGACACAATTCAAAATTAATTCATGTTCCCGCTGTACTGATGCCAGTGTCTGTGTACCAGGAACGTGGAATGGCACCACTAAGGTGGCAGTGAAGACTCTGAAGCCCGGCACAATGTCCCCCGAGTCCTTCCTGGAGGAGGCTCAGATCATGAAGAAACTCCGTCATGATAAGCTGGTGCAGCTTTACGCTGTCGTGTCTGAGGAGCCCATTTACATCGTCACGGAGTACATGGGCAAAGGTAGAGGGAACACACCCACAAACAACCTCGAACCTCTTAGCTGCATTGTTCATTGCACCCCAAAAATACAAAACATGATTATTAACAATTCACTCATTAAATTGTTTAAAAAATAAAACTGTTCCCTGTCTTAAAGTGACTTTACTGGCAAGAGGTGGCAGTGATGCACATAGAAGCGTTTTGTCAACCGCTATTAAATAACAACAAAAAAAAAGAAGAAGACGAAGTTTTACCAAATTTCTTTTGAAAGATAAGGGAAACACAAGGCTAAACCTCTACATGACAATATGGTGTAAACATGTTGCCAAATTCATCATTTGGTTGAGCTTTGCAAGGCGAAGCTGTGCATGTTTTTGGTTTCTACCTAAATTTACAGTTGATAAAATTGAGTAATGGACATACCATCATACAGTAGCATTATTAGCAGGGTTTGAGTTATATGTTATAATCACTGTTGGTACCTCCACCAGCTGAGTCTGAGTTCCTTTATTTGTCTTCACTGACAACAGCCTCTGCGGAAAACACCAGCAGGACATGCTGACCAGTCCATTCTTAAGTCTCTATGTGATATCTTCTCATCCCCTGAGCCTCTGTGTGTAGTTGTTGTTGCTTTTACTTGCAGTCTGCATTGCATTTTATTCACAAATATCTGCACAGAAATGTAGAACTGTAGAGGAAAGATTAAGGAGATTTATCCTCTGGAAAAGAATATATCTAGAAAAGCAATCACAATCTGCCTGTTATAGATGAGATGAATATATATTTTTATATAAAGCCTACATTTTGGTCTAAAGGTAAAACTAATGGACAGTTTAGTCTTCTCAGAGCCATGAATATGCTAAGTAAAATTAACACATTTGCAAAGTAGCTTTTAATAATTCTTGTGTACCAGTGGAGAAAAAAAAGTCTTGTTGCCGTAAAATAAGATCACCTGATTATGAGAAATCATTCCGAATTATCTTCTGAGGACCACAAATATTCACAGTAAATGTTGCTGTCAAAGCAGTCATTCAAGTAAAAGTGTTTTTGTTCCAGTCCAATCAGAAGAGTAAGCTCTCTGGTACGGTAAACTCTTTGTTTCAAAGAGAGTGAAAATGATTAAGGCCTTCAAAACAATCCTTCAAAACACTGGAGTTCAGAAACGCCACAAGAAAGAGCTGCGGACGCACATTAATCAGCAGAGAATGCAAGAATGGAAACTTTGATGCGCATCGTTGTGTCTGTTGCATGCAGAGCCCACCACATCTAGGTCAGCCAATTAAGCTGGAGAGGAGTGCCTTTAAAAAGGCCGATCCACTGTGGAATGGTATGAATGTGGAAGTTTATGTAGGGATCTTTTTAGGTCCACCCGTCTTGTATTTATTTTGCAACTGTTGATGAGCTGAAGGAGAAGTGAAGAGGCAAGTTACAAGCCTTACGTCTCAGAAATATTCCGCTGTCAGATTTTTCCCCATAGTTAATACATTTTAAAGTTACAGTTAGTTCCTGTGGAGCGCAGGGGCAGTAGAGCACCACTGATTTACTGAAGTTGTGTTTTATTGTCTACATGTGTGCTAACATTTGACACGTCTTTGTCTGCTGTAGGAAGCCTGCTGGACTTTTTGAAGGATGGAGAAGGACGAGGGTTAAAACTGCCTAACCTGGTGGACATGGCAGCACAGGTATGCCATGATCGAGAACCTTCAGCTTATGGTCTTAAAAGACAGAGATGGCCACTGTGACATCGACCACTGATTTCTGAGCTCTGCATTTTAAAGCCAGTAATGATCATATTACAATAACAAACTCTGTTGCTGCAGCCACAAATTGTATCGCACAAACACGCATAACTTCTAATTAGTTCTAAGTAACTGACTATTAAAATACAAGCATTTCTTGGACAATCTGTACATGCAGAAAGCTGTTATTTGTCTGATAATTCTATTAAAAATACTCTAAAAGGAACCAACCAGTCACAGTGGCAAAGTCCACTTCAGTAACTCAAACTAGCAGAGGTGAAGCCTTGCAGACAGCTGTCAGCTACGGCTGCCTGTGTTGGCACACCAAAGTGGCAACGGCCCTAACTATAAGCATTACCAGAAACCAAACTATTGATTTATAAAAGTATTCACCTGCTGTACAGTTGTTATGAAAGAGGAAACTGTGTAGAGCCCCTAAACATGCTTTTTAATGCTGTAAACCTGGGTATTCTAACATGAGAGTCTATGGGGACTCTCTTTTGGAGGCAACCTCTAGTGGCCACTCCAGGAACTGCAATGTTGGAACTTCTGCATTGGCTTCATTTTTCAGCACTGGACGGTGCCCCTGTAATTCTACATTTAGCCTTGAAAACAAGTATTAACCCTCTAAGAGTTCTTTGTTTGCAAGGGTGTGAAAAATATAAAAACTTGCAGAGAGGTTCTGACTTTTACCAACTCTGATAGTTTAAAACTCAAATTGTTTTTACACAAAGACAGCTGGACATGGTTTTATTTAATTTGATTACTTTTTTGTCTTTGATATCCCGTGAAAAGTGACTTCAGTCACACATTCATATAATTTAGACAAACACTTCTCAAGAACGCTTCTGCACAGGCACTGTCACACACACGCACACACATTCAGTGTAGCCTTATTGTTGTCCTCTTTTCAAAATTGTAATTTTATGATTGCTCAAATGTGATATGTTTAGGGGAGATCTGTAAATTGTAGCTACAAACAAACTGGTTACACACAGTTAGTTTTGAGTGAACTTCATCCTCAGCCTCTTCATTAAGAGATCACCTCAGGGTCTGTTCTGACAATTCATAACAGTGAATTTTATTTGACCCAAATTTTTAGCAAGTAGTAAATTATCTGTCTTTTCTGTTTTCTGCAGGTCAAACTGCACCTATATATTTTTTCTGAGGGCCGCCTTATCAAAACACAAGCCTTACCTACCATCAGCTATTGGCATTTCAGTGCACAGATATATTTTGAACTGACTCGATCTGCAGTTTTCTTTCCCAGACAGCATTAACAGTGTTTTCATGAAATGACAGCAAGTCACAGTTGAGACAGGAAATTGTTTAGCTAGTGTTGCTCTCTGCGGTGTGCTCCAGGTGGCAGCGGGCATGGCCTACATCGAGAGGATGAACTACATCCACAGAGACCTGCGCTCCGCCAACATCCTGGTGGGTGACAACCTGGTGTGCAAGATCGCCGATTTTGGCCTGGCCAGGCTCATCGAGGACAACGAATACACGGCTCGGCAAGGTGGGGCTTCCAGCTCATGCACACACAATGTTAAATGCACATATGTAAGGCTCCCACGCACACACTGCATTGCATTAGGTCATGGAGGAAATTGCAAACTTTGCATTACGCCCACATGAAATGACTAGCGGGCAAAACCACAATCAGTTCCAAATATTTGCTCACTATTACACAGAAACAGAGAGAAGACACTCCCTGCCCCAGAGACAAGGAAAAATTTTACACTAGAAAGGCATGTTAGTCCACTATTGACCCTAGAATCTTTTGAGATATTCTGATATGAGCTGTTGCCTGATTGCGAGAAATAATTTTCCAATAACTAGTCAGTAGTAGCTGACATATCTGTCTGGTCATTTTTACATTGGAGTTCTACTTTCTGAAAGTGCACATAAATATCCACAGAGCTACAGTCTCAGTCAGCAGTTTACACACTCATAGACATGAGTCCATCCATCCATTGTCTAAACCGCTTATCCAGTTCAGGGTTGCAGGGGGCGTTGCAGCCTATCCCAGCTAATGTTGGGTGAAAGACATGAATGTCAAAGCAGTGTCACAGTCAATGATTTCTTTGAACTTTTCTTTGTCTGGGCCACTATTTCATTTTTCTGAAACCAACATAGAGTTAAAATTATGTACACAGTCAAGAATATACTTTTTTTTTTCTTACCGTTGCAGGTTTTACAGATGAATATGTTACAGTCATTCTGCCTCAGATGAAGAGCAATCCACAGAAATTACTGAAAGCCCAGTGTTGCCAAAACATTTATGTCCGTAATGAGTACAGTTAGCTCCATAATTTGTTGGACAATGACAGTTTTTGTAGTTTTGCCTCTGTACAGCACCACAGTGGATTTTAAATCAGACAAGATGTGACTGAAGTGCAGACTTTCAGCTTTAATTCAAAGGGTTTAAATAAAGTGAACTGTTTAGGAATCACAACCATTTTTAAACATCCCTAACTTTCAGAGGCTCAAAAGTAATTAGAAAAACTAACATAATTTTAAATATAAGTATTGTTTTTAATACTTATGAAAATCCTTTGCAGTCAATGACTGTCTGAAGTCTAGAACCCATGGACATCACCAGATGCTGTGTTTCCTCCCTTGAGATGTTCTGCTAGGCCTTTACTGCAGCTGTATTCAGTTGCTGTTTGTTTGTGGTTCTCTCTGCCTTCAGTAACTGAAAGCATGCTCTGTTGGGTTGAGATCAGGTGACTGACTTGGCCATCGAAGAATATCACATTTCTTTGCCTTGAGAAACTCTTGGGTTTCTTTTGCAGCATGCTTTGGGTTATTATCCATTTGCACTGTGAAGCACTGCCTGATCAGTTTGCAGCATTTGGCTGAATCTGAGCAGAGAGTATAGCCCTGTACACTTCACAATCCATCCTGCTGCTTCTATCAGCAGTCACATCATCAATAAACACTAGTGGCCTGGTTCCACTGGCTAACCCTTTGTATTTCCATTCACGAAGGCATCTCTTGATTTTAAACCTTGACAATGATACGCCTACCTCCTCGACAGTGTTCTTCACTTGGTTGGTTAAATGTTGTGAAATTGTTTCTCTTAAACATGGAAATAATTCTGTCATGATCTACAACATGATGTAGTTGTCTTCTGTGCTCGTTCAGGCCTTTTGGTGTTGCTGAGCTGGTCAGTGCATTCCTTCTTTTTAAGAATGTATCAGATTGTTGATTTGGCCACTCCTAAAGTTCAGCACTTTCAATCAACTTCAGATATTACGTCAGCTTCATTTGAAATAACAGGGAAACAGGCCTCACCTGGCCATAAAACTGCTTGTCAGGCAATTTTCCAATTACCTTTGCTCCTCTGAAAATGGGGGATTATGTATAAAAATGGCTGTAATTCCAAAACAGTTAATGCAACAATTTTGTTAAACCCCTTGAATTAAAGCTGAAAGCCTGCCCTTCACACTTATTGATTGTTTGATTTAAAATCCACTGTGGTTGTACAGAGGCAAAATGAAAAAATTTGTGTTTTTATCCAACAAATTATGGATCTAACTGTATGTAAACTTTTGACTGGAACTGTACTGAGATTAGGGGTCTAACTTTAGGTCGCTGAACGGTTTCAGTTGCCAAGCCATAAACATTATGGCTTGGCAACTGAAATAGTAGTTAGAAATGCATCCTGTGGAGTTGTTCAGTTGTCATGTCATCAACTGACATGCTCAAAAACTGAAACGCTTCAACAGAGAGATGCTTTTTGCTTTTCTCAAAGAACCAAGCAGCTGTGGATTCATCAGGACTGCTTTGGTTGAAGGAGATATGTTTCTGGGTTGTCTGTCCGCGTGTATGTCCAGTATAGTGAATATCTCTAGAACTCCTCGAGGGAATTTTTTTTAAATTTGGCAAACAAGTTCACTTGGACTCAAAGATGAACTGATTAGAATCTGGTTGTCAAAAGGTTACTGTGAACTCAAAGTATATTTTTGGATTTAACTCAAAAATTCAGATGCTTATAACTTTCAAACAAATGACTAAGTAGATAAAATGATGACATGATAGCACTGAACAACAGACCAGAGGACTCAAACGCATGACACTGGAGAACAAGTACAGAGTCAAAAAGGGGCGAGCAGTCACAAAGGCTGGAAAAACACAATATGTCAAATGAGAAACAATGGTGGGTATAAAGTAGAACTGGAAATTTAAGTAATAATGGAGGAAGCTCATATGTCAGAGCTTTGGCAGGGGCTCAAAGAATGCCAAAATGTCAAAGGTCACAAGCATGAAGCAGTAATAAGTGACTGTGAATACATTTTGACTGATGTAGGCTCACTGGGAAGCAGCCATCACTGAGCATTCAAATTTATTTAAAAAAATATTGAATGAGAATAAAACCGTGGGGTCTGAATGGGGAGCCCTTTTGGGGTTTAGGTACGCATTGTTCCATGAAGGAACATTTTCTTGCACGTTTGAACTTAAAATGTCCAAAAATACCTTATGAAAGACCGTTTCACACAGAATTGTGTGTCGTGTTCATAACAAAAGTATGCCTCAGCAGCCAGCGTACTGTAAATATCGTCATCTCCCAGCTGGTTATTTGAAGCAGCTGTTGCTGTTCATGCCGTTTGTATGTGCTCAGCAGATGCTGTCGTCATTTTTGGTAATTTCCGTCCTCCCTTTGACAAATGAAGTCATTTCACTGCGCACATGTTCTCGGGTCTCTGTTAGTTGTTTCACTTCACTTTGAAAAGTCAGACCTCCTCTGGCGTTTAGCCGAATATTCCCCCTGCTTTGGAGCACGGTCTGAAAATATGATTAACCTCCTGATCTCTGATTTCCTTCCTGACTTTTCCCACAAAGCAGTTTTAGAGTTTAACCGGTCACTCAGTATTCTGTGAGCACCCGGCGTGTCAAAGAGAACTGAGGGGGAAATGTGTTTATAACTTTATATGTAGCTCCTGTAATTCTTTGACAGATTGTATTGCTGATATCTGTTCCTTTTTTGTCCACATTAACATTGTCAATCTTCCCAGTAAAGTGCTCTAACTTTGCATTTTAAAGAGAGAAAAAGAACACCGTATAGAGCCAGTGCAGTGTGCATCAGACAGTGTAAGAAACCAACATAAAAAGCAAAAAATTTACTTATTCATCGAATGGCAATCCACATGTTCAAAGTGAAAATAAAGTCTACTCCATGAAAAAGTGCAAATACAGCACAAAATTCAAAAAGAGAAACCAAAAAAAGACAACTAAGGGATGTATTCACTGTCTGAGTATGAGATAGAACCACTGAGCGCTGCACCTCAGCAGGCTTCTGGAACTTGGCCAATCAGAAGAAAGTTTGCTTAAGACAGGGGGGCCTTGAAGAGACAGGAGCTACACACCTAGTTTAAGACAGCGAGGTGATAAAGGACCTGTATGAGATCTGTGAATGAAGCTGAAATGCAGAGATGCTCTGTTCATTAACTCTAATGTGATCTCACTGCTCTCCTTCAGGTGCAAAGTTTCCCATCAAGTGGACCGCCCCGGAGGCTGCGCTCTATGGGAAGTTTACCATCAAGTCAGACGTGTGGTCATTTGGCATCCTGCTGACGGAGCTGGTCACCAAGGGTCGGGTGCCTTACCCAGGTGAGGGGGGGGGGGGGGGGAAGGGTGGAGAAGC
>VUQI01060349.1:0-34520 GCA_015106735.1 Paratilapia polleni | reverse complement strand
TATAAAAAAAAACAAAAATGTTCATTTTACTCAAACATATAAATACAAATAGCAAAATCAGAGAAAGTGATAATTTTGGAGTGGTCTCTTAATTTTTTCCGGAGCTGTATATATATATATATATACAGTATATATATGTGTGTGTGTGTGTGTGTGTGTGTGTGTGTGTGTGTGTGTATATACACCTTGCTAGTACTGGGTTGGACTCCCTTTTGCCTTCAGTACTGACTTAAATCTTCATGGCACAGATTCAACAAGGTGCTGGAAACATTCCTTAGAGATTTTGGTCCATATTGACATGACAGCATCACAGATTTGTGGGCTGCACATCCAAAAGTGCTCTATTGGATTGAGATCTGGTGACTGTGGAGGCCATTTGAGTACAGTGAACTCACTGACATGTTCAAGAAACCAGTTTGAGATGATTTGAGCTTTGTGACATGGTGAGTTATACCGCTAGAAGTAGCCATCCGAAGATGGGTACACTGTGGTCATTAAGGTATGGACATGGTCAGCCATAATACTCAGGTAGGCTGTGGTGTTTAAACACTGGTACTAAGGGGCCCAAAGTGTGCCAAGAAAATATCCCCCACACCATTACACCACCACCAGCAGTCTGAGCCATTGACACAAGGCGGGATGGATCCATGCTTTCATGTTGTTTACACCAAATTCTGACCTTACCATCTGAATGTTGCAGCAGAAATCGAGAGTCATTAAACCAGGCAACGTTTTTCCAGTCTTCTGTGGGAAAATCCCAGTAGATCAGCGGTTTCTGAAATACTCAGACCAGCCCGTCTGGCAACAACAAACATGCCACGTTCAAAGTCACTTAAAACAACTTTCTTCCCCATTCTGATGCTCAGTTTGAAATTCAGCAGGTTGTCTCGGCCATGTCTACATGCCTAAATGCCTTGGGTTGCTGCCATGTGATTAGCTGATATAGATAACTGTGTTAACAACCATTTGAACAGATGTACCTAATGAAGTGGCCAGTGAGTCTAATGCTCACACTCTCTATACACTGCCTTCTGTAGTAGTTCTCTATGGTAGGCACAAACTTGGTTTCCAGGCTGTTTATCTGTTTAGAATGAACACATCTTTCTGCATACAGTCAGCACTATTAAGTGTATACCATGCCTGTTTTGAAGCTTGATTTGTCTACTTTGTGGTAGTGGAAACAAGCTGTAAACACAAAGCTACATTATGAGAGTTTCATTTCTGTACTTGCTAGTTTTAAGACTGATCTTAAAACTATTTTTTAAGCTCTGCTTTTAGTCTCTATTTGCGAGGGAAATATCCAGCACTTAGCTGCAAAATGCTTTACTATGTTCACCAACTAGTTGCTCGCTTAGTCTGCAGATTGCTGTTGGGCAGCTTTATTGTTTTCAGTCAAAACAATGAAAACTGTACGGTTGTGGGTTGGAAAACAAAAACAGTGAGCTGAAAGATGCAGACATAATCTGCAGAGTTCGTACAGAAGTGAACAAGAGGTTTACTTGTGTGTCTCTTGTCTGATCTTGTTTATACTCCACTTTTTTTAATGCCAGTTCTTTGTTAATCCATTTTCTGTGACTTAGGTACAGATTTGGGGTCCTGGAGCTAGAGAAAGACAGACAATATTCCTGTTTCAGGAAGCTACAAGCTGCAGCCCTTGAGTCACCTTACCTGAGATGGTTTTGCAGACGAAGCCAAGCCGCTCTGTGCACGGTGAAAAGTGCCAAGCACCATCAACTACCCTGGTAGTAACACAGGAATCTGCAGTCAGCAGCTTGGGGTTTGGGCCTTTGTTGGGCCAGTTGGTGTACTCCATTGGTGAATCATCTACCCAAGCCATAGAGTCAGCTAAAAGCAGATTCCACAGTTTAATGAAATGGCATTGTGATTATCTGATGGGTGCACAAAAGCGATAGATTCTTACTGTCAGTGTTGAAGTACATCCCCAACCACAAGGTCTGCTGAAGGAACCCCAATGACCGCAGCTGCTCCAGGATGAAACGATTCTCTGTCTCGTTCTCAATGATCAGGACATCAGAGGTGTTGACTAGAGGGTGACAGCAACGCAACAAACTCACAAGTACTGTTGTAAAGGAATGAGAATTTGACAAAAACGTTTACTTGCTTTCTTGCTAAGAGGCAGACATTTTTAAGTCAAACCTCATTTTTGTGCGCTTAATATGAAGGGACAACCAAGAGAGAGACCTAGCAGACAGGAAGCAGGGTGAAACAGCAACTGGGCTCTGTCTTGCTGTGCCTGTGAAGTTGGAAGGCAAGAAGTGGAGTCTTAAGGAAAACAACATGCCAGTTAAAGAAATAGCCAGACACATACCCCCTAAAAAATCACAACTTAACTTTACACTTCACTTTTTGTTGTGGTAGGTGGACGTTATCTTTGCAGAGAGCCAGGCTAGCTGTTTCACCCTGCCAAGTTCAGCTAAGCTTAAACTAGGTCCTGGATGTGACCCTATATTCGTGGAATAGACAAGATAACAATTCTGAACCCCTTCTTCTAACTCTTAGCAAGGAAGCGAAGAAGCATATCTACCAAAATGTTGACCGATTCCTTTAGAAACACATGTAGTGAACGAGTATCAATTACTGCAACATCATTTGAATTGAAAGCACTGATGGCATAGACCAGTGACTCCTAAAGGGTGGGTCGAGGCCCCCTGGTGGGCTGTGAATGTACTGCAGGTGGGCCATGAGAAGCCATTTACATTAAATAAAGAAATAAAACTTGGCATTAATATTTACATTTAAAAGAGACACGGAACTTAGACGATTAAGAGATAACAGCTGTGCAGACAATGAATAAAAGTCACATCTGATGAAGATCTTACCTTTATTCCTGCAGTGCTCTCTAGACTCCTCAAAAGTAAGTTTTTCCACCACTGGATCAAAGTTGTAACAACCATGTCCAAACTTCACCCATGTGGAGGGACACGCCGTCACATACGCGGTAAATGGTTTACTGCCTGTGAGAGACAGCAGGAGAAGGCGGAAAATGGTGGGTATTTTCACACAATTCACTGTGAATAACAGAAATCTAAAGCTGAAAAGATGCAATGTTGGGTGCACAGATTTTCACTGACTTGTCGGGGGAACATGACACAGGGCTCCCGGTAGCAGAGTGTCACAGTCAGCTCTCCGCCAGCCCCCATTCACGTCCATGTACACACACTCGCCGGTCTCAAAGTCGTCATCGTCATCGGCTGCGTCCCAGTGTGTGTACACTGTGTCACTGCCATCTGACCACTGATAATTGATGCCACTCTGTCCAGAAGCACCGTCACCAATGTGTCAGCCATGATGCTACACTTGTGGATGTCAACTTGCACATACAAAACAGTTTGACTAACAAATTAAATTAGATAAGAAGCTACCAAAACATTCAGGAAATCAGTGCTGCCAATCACATGGACAAGCGGCCGCTAGTACTGGGTTTCTACCAATGTGTGAAATGTGTCTTCTTCACACCAACATAGTCACAATTATTTTTTACTGTATACGAGGTTTGTTTTATCTTTAGCATCTAAACATAAACAACTCAAATGATATATATAAGAAATAATAAACTTGAGTTAAGGAGATGCATGTTTCTAAGGAGTTACTGTATTACTGACTAAAATTACAGAACGGAGTAGCTGGTTTATGAGGCAGAAATTTAACAAGATTCATAAAATACATAAAAGAGAGGCAGAGACTCATCAGCTCCCACACTTCCTGTGTCCATTTGTCTTAATGACTAAGGTATTCCACAGTGGCTTTACAAGACTAATGTTAAATCTCTAACTGATGGGAAAGCACATGCCCATAAGATCTGTACATGGGCAAAAGGCCAACAGAAACCCCTTGGTTTCCTAAGAGACATGTGAAACTATGTAAAACTAACTAAACAAACACATTAAGTGGTTAGAGGTCTATTTAAAGAATATTTTGGGAACTTAATGCACTTAAATAATTGAAAATCTTCACATTTTTCTTTTTAGAGCTGGTTGTTAAATCTTGTCAAGAGGTGAAAAATGGTAGAGCAGGAAAAAAAAATGCAGATAAAAATTATTAAACAGCCAATGTTTCTGAGCAAAAAATAAGACAATAATATCGAGTGAAAGCTTGAGTAGAGTGCGTAGTATATGATAGTCAAATGCTTTTGCTTCAAACACTGCTAAATCCCCTACGGAGACTCTTCCAAACCATGGTTTGTTGGTCGAAACTTCTAAATTCCCTTTGTCACCAAAAGCCACTATGTCCACAGCTCCACCAATCAGAAGACGCAAATCAGATCATGTGACATTCAAACATGTCTCATTTATCAGATTGCTCAGACTGTTGTTTGCCAACTTCATGCACTACTTTGTATTTCAACTTACATGACATGACAACAGTACACGCTGTTTATAGCTATTTATTTTTAGTTATTTAGCTTGTATTTATTTTTGACACATCATATTACTTTATATTAATTTCTTTGGTTTATTGCTCATTCTGTTATTGTTTAACAATAAAGTGTGTTGCCATTTTGTGTCATCATATGTGGTTGTGCTGTGGGGCTATTGCAGATCAGTTTGTTCAGTATTTCATTTGGACTTCTACTTTCATCATTTCTAGATGCATCTTTAGTGATTTGCAACCTTTTCCCTATGTCTTGTCCAAAGAGGTGGACTTAGAGGTTTCTGCAGAAAAAGGTGCAACAGGACAAGGTTTTGTTGCAAAAGACAATCAAATTTGTAAAAAAAACAAAACAAAAAACAAACAAACAACGAATTGACTTAAGTTACATTTCTGAAAATAAGAAATTTCACTTTTTTTAAGTTCACTTTTCACTGCAATTAAAGTGAACTTACTGAACACAGGAGCCTGATGAAAATGCTTCTTTAAAACCAAAGAATGTCAGGTGGACTTTAAATATTTTGTATCTGAATCTCATATATAAAATATGCACCTCCAATGCTGAAAATTGAAGAAAATGCAAAAGTATATGAGAAAATAACCCTAAATCTCACCTGATTAATGACCTCAGTAAATATTTTACTGATGAGTTTATTGTCTCGAGCTCTAGCTTCAAGTCTTTAACACAACAAGGTGTTCATTCTGTTAACTACAGTTCCACTGAGGGTAAAACAGAGTATAAAACAGGGTATGTGTATCGGCGAGATGAACCCATTCGACATGTACGGTTTCAAAAAACAAAGACGCGAACAACTAAAAGCTGATGCTTCAAATTTTGAATCCATAAACCAGTGAGTCACATCATGATGGCTACATCTACCTCCTATATACAGTCTTTGGGTTTTAGTCTTTAGGCTAACCAGCTGTGGCTTTAGCTTCATATTATCTGCACAGAGTGGTGAGTTGGTAATGGAGCAAGAAAGATGTGTAAGTCCAAAAGATATTTCTTTAAAGATACACAAACAACACACAATGATATCGCTCTGACACAAACACACTGCAGAGGTATACAGTATACAATACATAATGCATGAGAAGATAGAAGATACATACATCTGGACTGTACAGTCCAATCCAGTGTGGGACTCCCAATCTATTGACAAGGAAAGTAAGGAAAGCCTGGTGGTAGGCATCTGTAATGCTCACTAGGTGAGAATCATGGTCTATGCACTTATGCATCGCGTCGTACCAGCTCATGTTGCCAGATACAACCTTGTAGCTGCGGCTCCTGTACTTAATATTTTCTGGGAGAGGGTGGTGATAGGAGTGGGTGGGGGCTTTGGATGGATCTGCAACAAGAAGACAGGAAGGAGAAAATAGGGTACAGCATGATGGATCAGATGGATGAGTTCATACACAGCTAATGAGTGATTAAATAGCTTCTCCATCCATCCATCCATCCATCCATTCATCCATCCATCCATCTTCTGTCACTTTTCGGCTCTGGGTCATGGGGACAGCAGTCTAAGCAGAGATGCCCAGACCTCCCTCTCTCCAGCCACCTCCTAAAGCTCATCTGTGGGGACACAGAGATGTTCCCAAGCCACCCAAGAGATGTAATCTCTCCAACGTGTCCTGGGTGTGCCCAGTAGGACATGCTTTTCCATGATTTACTAGAACATTAACAATAGTTTGGCATTTGGGACTGAGTGCTGGAAAACTGATTCAGTTCAATTCAGTTCAATTTTATTTATATAGCGCCAAATCACAACAGTTGCCTCAAGACACTTTATATTGTAGGGTAAAGACCCTACAATATTAGAGAGAAAACCCCAACAGTCAGATGACCTCCTATGAGCAAGCACTTGGTAACAGTGGGAAGGAAAAACTCCCTTTTAACAGGAAGAAACCTCCGGGAGAACCAGGCTCAGCCATCAGAGAGGAGCAGCCATCTGCCGCGACTGGTTGGGGGTGAGGGGAAACAGAAGAGAGCAGAGGGAGACAGGACAAAAAACACACTATGATTCTCAATTACTATGATTAGCAATGATCTGTAAGGCTGGCAGACCGCCAGTGGAGACTCCTAAGAAACACATATAATTGTAGAGGTGCTATTTGGCTAACTATTGTTAACACTGGACATAGCAGGTTAACTGTTTTTCAGTCTTAATGCTAGGTTAGGCTAACAGTTTCATGGCTGTAGTTTCATTTTTTACTGACATTTTTACAGACCATACGCATTTGGCCAGTGACACAATTTATTTTGTGCTATAAAAACTGTTTACAGTGACAAATCACTTAAACTCTAAATTTAATTGAAATTGAGACAAAGAAAGCATATCAAATGTTAAAACTATTTTTTTAAAGATTTAATTTTACATGTAAAATGAAGAATTTAGGTGACAATAAAAAGGACCTTTTCAAATGAAATGGAACTGACAGCCATCCAGTCATACTTGAAATCAGTATGGTGTTAAAAAATACTTGATCTCAGAGATTCCACCTCAAGAAGGAAAAGATTTTCTTTTGATGTGCACACAGAACTACCATTGTATAAAATACCATTCCATATCTAAGAGTGATCTGGCAGCTAAAGAAAAAGACAGACGTGTTGAAAAACCCTCAGAGAAGCAATGAAGGTCACACTGTTAAAGCAAAACCAAAGACGAAGAACCTGAGGGAGTCTTACCTTGAGGTTTCTGACATACAAAGCCATACCCACTCTCGCTGCACTTCTCATCGTACCACTTCCCTGTCAGGTGGAAGTTGTGGTTGTTGGACAGAACGGTACACAGGGGCTCATCAGTATATCCATGGAGCCACATGTCTTCCTGAGAATTCATAAAGAACATGTGAGTATACCCACAAACCACACACAAACCTATTGACAATACCACACTTATTAGCATTTGTACCCTCTGTTCACCACAGCGTCATTTCATGTAAAATCAGAACTTCCCAGTTGACTGCCCCAAAATCAGCTGATTTTTTGTGCAATAACTTTAGTATATTTAATAAAGCCAAATTTTCAAAAATTTCCAAAGTTACAGTGAATCACAGTACATAGGTGTGTGTTGAAATTTGCACATTTTTTATTTGTGTTATTTTCTCCAGCATTTTTGAACCCTCATAACTTCGTAAGTATGGGTCAAATGAAGACGTGAGGATGGTCACATGAAATTTTCAGTGCTCCATATTCAACATCCTTTGTCCAATATATCCACTGTCCCTCCTCTGCACATGTCCAAACCATCTCAGCCTTGCCTCTCTAACTTTGTCTCCAAACCTGAGCTGTCCCTCTGATATGCTCATTTCTAATCCTGCCCATCCTGTTCACTCCTAATGAAAATCTTAGCATCCTCAACTCCACCACCTCCAGCTCAGCCTCCTGTCTTTTTGTAAATGCAACCATCTCCAAACCATACATCATAGCAGGTCTCACTACCATGTTGTAAACCTTCCCTTTGTTGTACACTGTCCATTGTTTTGGATGGTTGATCCCAGGTATTTAAACTCATCTACCTTCACTACCTCTGCTCCTTGCATCTTCACTGTTACCCCTGTCTCCCTCTCATTCACACACATGTATTCTGTCTTGCTTCTACTGACATTCATTCCTCTTTTCTCCAGTGCATAACTCCACGTCTCCAGGCATATGCTTTCTCTAGATCCACAAAGACAGTACAACTGCTTCTGACCTTCTCTGTACTTCTCCATCAAACATCATATCTGTAGTGCTCTTCCTCGGCATGAAGCCATACTGCTGCTCACTGATTGTCACTTCTCTTCTTAACCTAGCTTCAACAACTCTTTCCCATATCTTCATGGTATGGCTCATCAAGCTTTATCCCTCTGTAGTTACTGAATCTCTGCACATCGCCCTTGTTCTTGAAAATCTGTACCAGTACACTTCTTCTCTATTCCTCTCTCCTAGACATCTCCATACCTCCACAGGTATGTCATGTGGACCAACCGCCTTTCCACTCTTCATCCTCTTCATAGCTGCCCTCACTTCCTCCTTACTAATCCTCTGCACTTCCTGGTTCACTAACTGTCCTCCATCTGTCCTCCTCTCTCTCTCATTTTCCACATTCATCAGCTCCTCAAAGTACTCCACCTTCTCAACACACTCTCTTCAGTCGTTAGCACATTTCCATCTCCATCCTTAATCACCCTAACCTGCTGCACATCCTTTCCAGCTCAATCTCTCTGTCATGCCAATCAATACAAGTCCTTTTCTCCTTCCTTAGTGTCCAGCCTCACATACAGCTCACTATAAGCCTTTTCCTTTGCCACCTCTCTCTTTGCCGTACGCCTGGCCTCCCAGTACTCCTGTCTACTTTCTTCATCTCCCCGACTATCCCACTTTTTCTTTGCTAACCTCTTTCTTTGAATACTTTCCTGTACTTCTTCATTCCACCACCAAGTCTCCTGGTCTTCCTTCCTCTGTCTAGAGGATAATTAAATACACTAAAGTTATTCTATGAAAGCATCAGCTGATTCTGAGGGGGTCAGGTGATTTTTTTCCCCAGATTTTATTTGCTTTGTATGGAATGGTCCAATAGTTTTGATGACATTGTACTGTCACAGCCAGCTGCTCAGCTATTTTTTTTTTCTTATGGAAGTCCAGTTTTTACAGCAGTGGGAGGAGCTCTTTCTGCTTATCTAATATGAAATGACTGTAACCTGGATGGAACAAAACCCCTGTTTGCATTATTTCTGTTTAACACTTATTTACTTGTGTTGGCTTGCAGAGCTATGTTTAAAGGATGGAAAAAATATATTGTATATACTATGAGGGCAGTGGTATTACAAACTATATTACTCTTCTTCTGCATACAAATATAGAAAACTATTTAGCTCAAGGGAATCTTACAAATCTTTGTTTTTACACAATTAGACAACTCTTCTGTTGACTTGTGAGAGGTACATATTCACACAGTCACAAACTCACATCATAAGAATGTGCTAGCAGTTCTAGCAGTTAGTAAAGTGGGTCAAGTATTTACTAAAGCTTACATTGAGAGAGTTCTTTGGCTCTACTGGAGACCAGTTGGTGTAGCTGACAGGTCTCCCATTGGTCCATTTCATGGTGTCCTCATCCCGCAGGCCGATCCACACACCTACAGAGCTTCCCTGGAGAAACATGGTGATGAAGGCTGCAGAAATGATGGCAAGACAGAGGGGAAAAAAAGTAGAAATGAAGCAGTTTGTCTTGTCAGGTGGTGATTGTGAAGTGAATCATCATCACATGGTTTAGTTGTACAGTTCACTTTGACTCTACCTTGTTCAATCTCATCTTCTATGGCGACTAGCGAGCCTTGAAAAGAGGAGCAGATGGACTGGGCATCTTTCCAACTCTTTCCCTCCTTTGGACTGCCAGGGAGGTGAAGCAGGAGACACTGCCAACACACACACACACACACACACACACACACACGCACGCACATCCCACACAAAACATCACATATCACATTGTGAAATGTAAATCAGTATTCCCAGATCACCACCAGGATTCTTGTTTGGAGTGTTCAGAACTCAAAGATACAGAAGTCGAAGCACGTAGGAGGAGGAGGAGGTAATGTAACCAGAACTCCGCTTCTTGATTAGATTTGAAAGAAATATGGTTACATTACAGCAGGAAACAATGCTGTCTCTGTTCACAGAGCTTGAAAACATACTCCAATGTACTGTAAAACCAGTTAGGGTTTCTCTGGTGACCAAGGAGAATAAGAACCATCAACTATGAACCAAAAAGTTGAGTCTGATTGTTATTCTCATGCTTCTCTCCTCTCATTTTCTGTCAACACTCTACATTACTGTGCAAAAGTCTTGAGTCACCCCCCCATTTCTTTATAGTTTGCTAGAAATAGGTGCAGCAATTTATTAAAACATGGAAACATACATGGAAATGCAGAATATAAGGCAAATCCAGAGTTTGTATAATTCTAACAGGATTGAAAGTCAATATTTGGTATGACCACCTTTACTCTTTAACATAAACCGTTTACTCTCTTAGATAAGCTTTCTGGTAATTTCTTTAAGTAGTCTTCAGGAATAGTTCTCCAGGATTCTTGAAGGACATTCAAGGCTCTTCTTCAGATTTTGACTGCCTTTTGTTCTGTTCTCTGTCAACATGATCCCACACTGCTTCAATAATGTTGAGGTCCGGGCTCTGAGGAGGCCAATCCATGACTGATAGTGTTCCACTGTGTTTTTCTATCCAGGTATGCTTTTACTGCCTTGGCAGTGTGTTTGGGATCATTGTCATGCTGAACAATGAACCTGCTGTCAGTCAGACGCTTTCCAGATGGTATTGCACGGTGGATCAAAATCTGACGGTACTTTTCTGTGTTCATAATTCCATCAATTTTGAACACCACTGGCTGAAATGCAGCCCCAAACCATGACAGAGCCTCCACTGTTTTACAGATCTCTGCAGACACTCACTCTTGTACCTCTCTCCTGACCTCTTCTGTACACATGATATGAACCAAAAATTTCAAATTTGGGTTCATCACTCCATAAGACCTGTTGCCACTGATTTTCAGTCCAGTTCTTGTGTAATTTGGCATACCTCAGCCTTTTCTCCCTTCCACTGAGACCATTTCTGTTGAGGCTTCAGTGAACAGCAGACGGGTCAACTGAAGGGCCAAATGTATCTCTCAGGTCCCTTTTCCATATTACTTTTATCTCCAAATATGGTTTTCTTGCTGCCAACAATGAATGTAATTTTAAAAATGCAATCTTTTTTTTTTTTTTAAAGAAAACTAGATCTGTCAGATAACATGAGAATTAGAACCAAATATAGCTGGCTTATGTGAGGCTGATGCAGCTTGAGTGCTGTCAGCGGGGGTGCTGTTCTAAAGTCGACAACATAACCACCCAGAAACAGCGAATGGAAACATAAACATCCAGCTTTAACCCCAAAGGCAGCTGGGAGTTTAGAGGAAGCAAACAGGGTAAATTGAGCCACTTTTCTATAGTTTGTAGCATATAATAATTATGAGGGTGCAGTGTGCAGTGGAGTGTAATACATGGATCATCAGTTGACGCCAACATTTTACTTTACAACACACCTAACCCTTTTCACAGGCAAGATATAATGTACATATTACTTGGAGAACACTGCAGTTCTCCAAGTAATATAACAGACTGCTGAGCTGTGTGATCTGGCAGATTGACAGTTTCCTGTGTTATCAGGGTCATGACAGTTGGTTTGCTTTCAGATCCAGTAACTGCCGTAGCAGATGATTTACTGTGGGAAGCAACTAATATTTCCTGTTTTTCACGTTTCTTGAAGCAGTTTTTACTCACTATAACTGAGGAGGTTTAGACTATTTGTGGGAAAAAAACTTGTAGGCATAACATTTGGTTTTAGTCATCGCTTTCAACCAGCAGCATCTGTGAGCTCTTTTAGGCAACTAAACGCATCAAATGCATGAGTAGAGAAGTTTCCAGAACAGAGCTGCAAGCCTTTTATTCACCCGCTCCCTTCTCCTCTTAAGGACAGGAAAGCTGTGAAGACAATTATCACTTCTCTTGGACTGGTACTTATATAGCACTTTTCTACTCTATGTGAGTACTCAAAGTGCTTTTTTTTTTAAACTACATGTCTCATTCACCCAATACAAGCACTTTTTTCTACACTTAAGTACTTTTCTAACATTCACTCACACATTCACACTCCAATGAGCACATCGGGAGCAATTTGGGGTTCAGTATCTTGCCCAAGGACACTTCAGCATGCAGATAACTAGGAATCGAACCATCAACCTTCCAATTAGTAGACGACCTGCTCTACCTCCTGAGCGACAGCCACATGAGGTCATTTCCAAATAATTTGAAGTCCATCATTCTACAGTGAGAAAGATTATTCACAAGTGGAAACCATTCAAGACAGCTGCCAATCATCCCAGGAGTGGCCTCAGTTAGTGTGTTAGTTAGTTGTTAGTGCAATTCAAAGTGCTTCACAGATGACTGACAAGCTGATAAAAATACAATAACCAAACGAATAATATGCAATAATAAGCAACATCGAGTAAATTTAAAGCACAACAAATAAAATAAAAACAACTAGGAAATAAGTGAAATAATAATAAAGCTAATAGAGGGATACTGATAAAATATATTAAATCGTCATAAAAATAAATATTAAACTGAATAAAGGTACAATAATAAAAAGGCTTAAATCAAAGGGCATAAAAATCCAATAAAATAGAATAAACTCAGAGATTCTACACAATTAGGTAAATAAATAAAAATGAAATCACGTCTGTAAAGCAAACTCAATCAAAAGCCAGACTGAACAGGTCTTAAACTCTAATTTCCACACTTCCAGCTGCTCTCCGGGTGACTGATGCTGAAAAATTCCACACTAAGGACACTCAGACCCGCCCAGTGTTCACAATAATCCAGCCCCCACGTTTCATCGTCTCAAATTTGAATGTTTGACTTTAAAACAAATCCGAGTGTCACTCCGAGTGGAATAAAACATCTTAAGTTAGTCCCAGAATCTGTAAACTAACCCTTGTGACTCAGATTCATTTTAGGTCACCAATAATTAATAAATTGGATGTGTTGTGGGTGAATTAATCCCGGGACAGACGCCTGGAGGTCCGCTGCGCTCCTGATCTGGGCCGGAGTATACAATGGGCATTCTGGGCACGTGCCCAGGGGCCCATGTACAGTTGGGGGCCCATCCAAGAGGCAAATGAAAAAAAACATGCCAGGGTTGTATTTTCTTAAATGTTACATGTTGAAACCATATATTATCAAAACAGATATATATTTTTCTATCATAACAAAATGATATAATTGGAAGAATACAGCAGTCTGTATTTTACCTGCCCCTTTCTCTCCTACACTGCTGAGGCTAGTAGTCTCTCCCAAAGTCAGCTAGCTAGAGGATATGGTACTTCCAAAATGAATTAAACAGGCATATAAGAGGAAAACGGAAAAAAATAGGGATGCCCAACTTTTATTAAAATTGCCATTTTTTTGTTCAACCACTTCAGGATGAAAACAGTGCAGTTAACCTTAAATCTGTTGAGACATTCAGTAAGAACACATGCAAGCTAATCTGGAGGTTAGCTGTAGCAGCAGCTCACAGTCGCGGTGGATTTATGAGCTCAAATTTTGGATTAATCCAAATGAAGGAGCCAGGCTGCCCTCACCAGTGGAGGTCCTGCTGCACCTCACAACCGAAGAAGCGAGTATTATTATTATTATTATTATTATTTTATTTTCGACAAAGAAAAAAAAAGTTTATTCCTTTTCTTAGTGGACACATCCCAAAAGTGCTTTTCCTGAGAAAAACTCTCTGAGCTCTACTTCGTTATTGTTTGCACACTCATCCGGGAGCAGGACTGTGGTACTGGCAAGAGACGCTGAAAGGAGGAGGAGGAGGAGACTGTCAGGGAGGCAGACAGAGAGAATGAGAGAAGAAGAAGACAACAACAGGTGTGTGTGTGGGTACGAAAATTTAGATTAAACATAGTATTATAGTTATAAAAACATGATAAAGCTCTGGCTGCTTCATTTTCCATTTAATATGAAGTACCCTAGAGCTTTTGGGGAAGCTGTATTGTGATGGTTACTTTTCTTTTTTTATGTACAGGGCTCTCCATTTCAAACTATTCTGTGTACGTGTATGTCCACATTAATGAATGAATTTTCTTATTACTGAAGAAAGAGAAAAAAAGCCTGATCATCAAAACAATTTGGCTAGGGCCCACCACACATTTGTGCACAGGGGTCTGTCACTTGACGACCCGGGCATGCTCCTGATGCGCATTTACGCGCAGAGAGCCTCTCATCCAGCTCTCCTTCACCTTCCTTTCGCCTTCATCACATCACCTCGATTCTTTGGTAAACCTCCACTCTGGTGGTTGGTTTCGCGTAATCAGCTGTTTGGATTCGTACCGCCGAGCATAAACCTGATCGTGAGTCTCCGGGAGCTCCTCCGCAGGTGGCTGCGTGTCTCTTCGTGTTGCGACACGAAGTGGGTGTAAACGACTCCAAAAAGTGAGCTCCCTGACACGTTCTTTCCCTCTCTCAATCATAAAGGAAGTTCACTCTTGTCAGTTTGAGGCGCGCAGCGCAGGACGCAGAGGTGAGTTTCTTTTACTGTTTGTGCGGAAAGGGAGGATTTTTACACAGAATAGGATCTGTTTGAGAACAATTCAGATGTTTTATTATGTGGATGAAGGTGTTTCTCTGTGTGTCACCATCAGATTGGATGCCTGATTAATCATTTTAGATTCTTTCCCTGCCTCCCGGTAAAGGACTCCTGAGCCGCTGCTTTTCTACTTGTGTCACTTTCTCCTGTAAAAAAAAACAAAACACTCGAACTGTGTTACTGACAGTGTTATCACACCTCGGGATCTTTTGTTTGGTCTTAACTCGACTAGTCTGGCTTGTTTAATGTTGTCTTCAGGCACATTCAGAGCTGGGACCTGAATTATAGCACTTATTTCATGCGTCAGATTTATCTTAAAAGGCTCCTTTCAGAGTCAGACCAGATGTTGGGTAAACTTTCTGTGTGATAATACAGGCAGCTGAAGTTACTTCAAAATAAAAGACCTGAGTTCAAATGAGACAGAAAAACCTGCGTCACTGATGAGGTGTGGCCTGAAAGAAAGGCGTGGCTGAAATATTTGCAGGTTTTCGTGGGTCGACCTAAACCTCCACCTTGCACTTTAAGTCTTTAACTCATCAGCAAGGAGAGATGAGATCATTTTTTCACTGTAATATGACCTTAAAGGCTCGCCCCACCCAAAAACTCAACAAAAACCTAACTGACACCTCGTCAGGAAGTCACAGATGTGACAACCTGTGTAATCCCTGCTCTAAGTCAGCGATCTGGACAGGATTTTAAAAGTTTACACAATTACAGGAAGTGGTCTGTAATAGAAACAGACAGGGAAATAAAAACCACAAACACCTCCAGCCTGAGAATATTCCAGTTTTTATTTTCCCTCAGTGTTACAATAATTCAGTGAAAGATTATTACAGCCTGGAGCTACACAGTTCTGCTGCTTTTAATGGCACTAACTTGCAGAACATTTTTCAAAAATGTTAAAAACTGGGCTTTAAAGTTCAAGAGAAGAATAGCAATATGTGGTCCATCTTTGTATTGGTTTCACACAAAAGCTAAAAATATCATCAAACTGATCAAATATAGGAGAAGGAAAGAAGCTCTTCCTGCAGAGAAAAAAAAGTCAATCATGTAGTTTAAAGTACAAATACAGTGTTTGTTAGTTTGCTGAAAAACAGCAACAACAGAATCGTTTGTGTCTGAAAACCAAAACAATAAGCTGAAAGAAGCTAAAACAGCTTTTTGGAAGTCGTTTGATCAAAATGAGCTAAATACAGGTAAGATAATCTTCATTCAACCCAAAGGTTTAGATATTCCTGTGTTACAACAGCCAAAACATTAAACACAACCTATAAGAAAAGCTTAAAAAAGCAGAACAGCTCAGTAAAATAAAATGATAAAAAAAAGAACTATTGCTATTAAACTGCACAAAATAAAGGAAAGGAGCTCAATTAAATAGAGAAAAATCAAGTAGAATAAAATAAAGGAGGCACAACTAAAAAAAATCAAAATAAAAGTAAAAATTTAAATAAAATACAGGAATAAAGGAATGTTTCCAGCACCTTGTTGAATCTATGCTATGAATAATTACGGCAGTTCTGAAGGAAAAAGGGGGTCAGACTGGGTACTAGCAAGGTGTACCTATTAAGGTGGCCTTTGAGTGTATAAAAAGCTGAATAAAATACATAAATAGCCATTTCTGTGAGTGTGTTTTACAATCAATATTCTCAGTAAAAACCCTGCTGTCATCAGTCAGTTTGTGGAGTGTAATGAGTAGCTGCATGTTTACGTTTGTGAGGATTATATCAGTCCGCTGGTTACTGAAAGTGGAAGCAGCTTTTTAGGGTCCTTTAAACCTGCGTGCTGATGTGTTCAGGTTACGGCTCCCAGCTGTTTTCATGCCTCAGGTGTGTTTTATTGGCACACTTCATGTAGCAAAATCTTACCTGTGTACTCCAGGTCGTATGTTTGCATTTGGACCTGTTATACACGTCAACTTAAGTTCAGCTGGAGGAAGTGAAGAAATGCTTGTTCCTCTTTTGTGTGTCACTTGCTGCACCTTCCTTTTTGTGTGCTATTGAATCAGCATTTAACTGTTAAAGCAACGTGATCTTAGTTTAAAAATGCCTGTGTGATTGTTTTACATTAGCAGCTGCTTTCATTTCCCTTCATGGAAAACGGAGCAAGTGCTGGATCTTCTCATGAGTTTCATACACTAACGATACGTTAGCTCAGCTGATTAATTAAAGAGACCGTTGTGCCTATTTTTATAACTATATTTTTTCTGGAACACCACTGGAGTAGTTTTACATGGTTGAAAAAACAAAACAAAAAAAAAAGTATCTTTTACTGGCCCTTCATGCAGCCACTCAGTTCATCTGTCTGAAACAAGCCCTTTTAGCTCAAAGGCCGCCCCCCCTAAAAGCTGACTCTCTTCTGATTGGCCAGCCTCTGGAAGCTTGTCGAGTGGCAACACCCAGTGCACGTGAGCTGTACATTCTGTATTTTCTAGGTGTGTTGTACCTGTAAGTGATGACTGTATTAAAGCTGATCATCTTTAAAGTAGAAAAACATTCAAAAACTACCTTTTTGCTCACGGGATATTACTTTCACATATGTTAATGTCATTATTTAAAAATTTGGCCACATTTAATATGATCATCTGGCGTTAAATTGTTATACATAAATCACAAAATTAAGGAAGTACAGTGGGTTCAGAAAGTATTCAGACCCCCTTCACTTTTTTAAATTTTGTTATGTTGCAGCCTGATGCTACAGTCGTTTAAATTCATTTTTTTCTCATTAATCTACACTCAGTACGCCAGAATGACAAATTGAAAGCAGAATTTTAGGATTTTTTTGTAAATTTATTAAAAAGAAAAAAATGAAATATCACATTTACATAAATATTCAGACCCTTTACTTAGTACTTAGTAGAAGCACCTTTGGCAGTAATTACAGCCTTGAGTCTTTTTGTTTATGATGCCACAATCTTTGCACACCTGGATTGGGGGATTTTTTGCAATTCTTTGCAAATCCTCTCAAGCTCAGTCAGGTTTGATGGGGACCGTCGGTGGAAAGCCTTTTTTCAGGTCTCTCCAGAGATGGTCGGGTTAGGGTTCAAGTCAGAGCTCTGGCTGGGCGACTCTAGGGCAGTCACAGAGTTGTCCCTAAGCCACTCCTGTGTTGTCTTCGCTGTGTGCTTAGGGTCATTGTCATATTGGAAGGTGAACCTTCAGCCCAGTCTGAGGTTTGGAATTGAGGCCAAACAGTTTAGTTTTGGTTTCATCAGACCAGAGAATCTTGTTCCTCACAGTCTGAGAGTCCTTCAGGTGCTTTTTTGCAAACTCCAAGTGGGCTTTCGTGTGTTTTACACTGAGGAGAGGCTTCCATCTAGCCACTCTACCATAAAACCCAGATCTGTGGAGGGCTGCAGTGATGGTTGTCCTTCTGGAACTTAGTCCCATCTCCACACAGGACCTCTGGAGCTCATTCAGAGTGACCATCGGGTTCTTGGTCACCTCTCTCACTAAGGCCCTTCTCCTTCACTTGCTCAGTTTGGCTGGGCAACCAGCTCTTGGAAAAGTCCTGGTTGTGCCAAACTTCTTCCATCTGAGAATTATGGAGGCCACTGTGCTCTTGGAAACTTTCAGTGCAGCAGATATTTTTTTGTAGCCTTCCCCAGATCGGTACATTGCAACAACCCTGCCTCTGAGGTCTGTAGGCAGTTTCTTTGACCTCACAGCTTGGTTTTTGCTCTGATGTGCATTGTCAAATGTGAGGCCTTTTATAGAGAGGTGTGTGTCTTTCCAAATCATGTCCAATCAATTTAGTTTACCACAGGTGGACTCCAATCAAGGTATAGAAACATTTCAGCAATGATCAAGAGAAACGGGAGGCACCTGAACTAAATTTCAAGTGTTTTTGCAAAGGGTTTTTTCTTTTTAATAAATTTACAAAAAAACTTAAATTTCTGTTTTCAATTTGTCATTGTGGGGTACTGAGTGTAGATTAATGAGAAGAAAAATGAATTTAAACGATTGTAGCATCAGGCTGCAACATAACAAAATTGCACAAAGTGCAAGGGGTCTAAATATTTTCTGAACCCACTGTATCTACAGCAGGGTTTTGAATGTTAGCACCAGGTTTGAGCTAAACAGCAAGATGCTAACATGTTTACGGTGACGATCCTGATGGAATTTTACCATGTTCAACATCTTATGTTAGCTTTCAAAAATGTAGCATGGAAATCTAGTCCCTGTACATGTCACATCAGCTTGCCTCCTTCTTTTATTTAATAGGAATTGTTAATACGAACAAGTTCCTTAATGGTTGTAGGTCTTCAACCTCTCAACATCCACCAGGTCACTGGCAACCTGTCTACAGATAGGGTCGGGTTTTGTTTTAGTTACAGGCTAAAAAGGCAGATTTTCAGAAACCAGAAGATGTTGCCTATTAAATGAAGTCTCATACATTTAACCATTATAGGTGTTCTGTAAAAGCTTTTACATTTGGGTGGGCCAAACAGACAAAAATCCTATAACTTTACCCCTGTTAGGTCCAAGTCACCATCGGTTAGGATTCCAACCTTAGCCCCATCTCTAATCCTAACCGTAATTACAACCCTAGATGGGGCACCAATGATCTGATGGATTTTAATGGGTTAATATGATAGGCAAAAGGCAAAAAATAAAAACAAACACTTTCATTTCTGGCTTCTACTAAAAGAATTTCAAAATAATGGATAACTAAATAAAAATCAAGATTAAACAAAGTCGTTTCCGAAAGCTCCTGGATAATTCCTTCCACCATAATATTCCTGCTAGTTCGTACAAACCACAGTTGAACTTGATGGGGAATGAGTTTGCTTTTGCATGTATTGGACCATAAACTAAAGTATTTGTCAAATTAAAATTCTCACCTGAAGATTTACTGATATACCAGAGACCTGCCAGGATCATGAATGTCTGAACCATATTTGATGGCAATCCATCCAATAACTGTCAAGACATCTGAATCTGAATCGAATATGATAAGTCAATAAAAATTAACCTGCTGGTGGCGCTAGAGGAAACAGTTGAAGATCGCCAAAAATAGTTGGATGAAGTGTTTGGAACCATTGATGTTTGTACCAATTTTCATGCCAGTCCACTGAGTAGATATTGAGCTACTTAGCTGGATTATATTTTGACCAGTTGGTAGCACTAGCGGAAAAGTCGAAGGATCATTAAAGTTGTGAGCCATCATCCTATTGGAGAAGTAAACCTCTGAACCAAATTTCAAGGCAATCCGTCCAATATTTGCTGAGATATTTGAGCTTGGACCAAATAACCAATTTTCCTCTCAACTACTGTAATACAGGTGGAATAATGCTTCTTAGCCCAGGCCTGCAGGTTCAGGTATAATTATCAGCCAAACTTTTATTAGTTTATGGGTCTAAAGCTAATATTGATTAAGGGAGTCCATACACAGTATGGATCCATACAATATTTGAACATCATTTTGAGCTTCAATTACTGAGTGAAAGCATCTCTAAAACAAGTCACTTCCTTGGGAAGCCAATGTCAAATTGTTATATTGTTTAATAGGTTTATTAAACATATTTTTACCTGTGTGTTTAAATTTCCAGAAGGATATTTTAAAAAGGAAAGCGGAGTTGTTGGTAAGTTGGTAAGTTGGTCAGGCTAAACCATACTAGCTTACTAGCATTATTTAAGTTAAACAGCAGTTAATGCTAAACTGCTAAAATTGCTAACACTTGGCCGCTATATTTCTGAGACTCTGTTTTTGGTATGGATATTTATTCCAACTTTGTTCCCTTATTGTTCGCTTGTTCAAGTCAGAGTATGTGTGTGGAAGCTCCAGCAGTTTATATTTGACTTGTTTATCACAGCCCACGTATTTTTATGTCCTTGTTTCTAGCTATAGGCTAACCAGTACATGGTCGGTTATAGATAAAATCAGTCAGCATTAAATGTTCTGGACATGACTGTGAAGTACATCGTGAGATCTGTATGCCTTCAGTTTTTCTTTTTTATATATAATAGGTTTTTCCATAAGGTATACAAAGATACTGCAGAGATTGACCTACATCAGTCAAAGTAACAGGAAGGCTGTTAGTGAACTGCTGAATGCTAACAAGATGTATCTTATAATTTTTTTTGCTAGCTATTTGGCATGTTTTGAGTGCACTGCAAAAAAGAAAAAGTTGAGCAATCTCAAAATATCAAGGCAACATGATTGAACAGCTTTTTGAATTTTCTCAACATTTGACTCTTGCAGATTGTTCAAGTAACAAGTGAACTGGAAATAGTAAGTAATCAGGCCTATGGTAGAAAGATTTTTTTCCCCTGTTTTTATTTATTTTCCATTTAAAAAACGTTCTGGGACATGTCTTTCAATGTCCTCAAAAGTCAAAAATAAACACTGAGGAGCAGCTTTCAGTTTGTACCTGCCACATATCTGGGATAAACCCAGAACACATCATATTATGTGCTTTTATGCATCTTTTAATGTTCTCTTTGTCCTGATTATTTAACCACAGCTGTATCATTCATGACCCTTTAACCCCGTTTTGTCCAGATGAGCAGCACCGAGGCAAACGGCGAGTACAACGCTCAGATTCCCAAGAAAGCCAAAATGAGCGGCGACACCGCAACCCTGCACCTGGACAGCATCCCTCCGGACACGATCAGTAAGGTACATATCACCTGAGAAAGAAATGTGAGCTACAGGCAGAACTAGATAAATATTTTGGTGGCCATGCTACGCAATCACACTGCTAAGATCCTGACGCACATTAACTATGTTCCCCATTTTATTTCAGCATATTAACAACCAAACCCTTTTCTTAATTAATAACAACTGTTGGAAACCAATTTTAAGTACATATTACCTTAAAGAAACATTCTGCCAGGTTTGCTCAACCTTATATCCTTCAAGGTTTTAGGTTTTTATTGCACTGAGCAAAAACAGGAAAAAGTCTGAGATATAAACATCTCAGTGTTTGAGCAGTTAGGTGACTGGTAGCAGATACAGTTGAGTATAATGAAAAGTAAGAATGGGAATCATTTGTGTTTGAAACAAAGACTCAACACCACAGATAAAGAAGAGTCCATAAAGTATCTGTGTGAAATATCTGTCTCTCTTCACAGCTGTGTAGTGTATATACAGGTCAAAAACAGGGGTTAGGTGACAATAGTAAAACCTTTTGAAATCACATGAAAAATCGACATTCCTATCTGGCTGTGTGGCTAACAGTAATATAATAACCAACAAAGACACAAAACAATCATTACATAGACATAAACACAGCAGGGTTATATTATAAACAAAGATTACAAAGAGCACTTATAATAAAAATACAGGAAGTAGCTGGTAGCAGTCCGTTTGTTTATGCACGTACAAAGACTTAGAAAGAGACAGCAAAGGAGCTGTGTCAGTGCATCAGACGTTTATTTCTGTCATCATTACAGCTTAGTGACCCTGTGACAGAGGTCAGGAATAAAACCTCTGACTGGTGCTGGAGAGGATTCTCAGATTGAGAAACCACAGGGTTTTTTAAACCATCTGATTCATACAGGAGGCTCAGTCACAGGTTCACTGACTTAAATCATGATATTTCCCTGATTTTACAAGCAAAGACGTCCAGTTTTCCAACTGCAAGTTCATCAGGGACAAGTCACAGCCAACACTCCCCCTCATTTCCTCTCTTGCACAGTTGTGTTAGTGACAAGCAGCACTGTCTTACTGATTTTTATGAAATTCAGGGAGGCATTTTTAAGGGTAAGGCTCTGTTAGGACTCCCACGACGGTAACAAAAGTTCCTCATCAAGAGAAAAAAAGAGGTTCGAGCAGCTTACTGGTAACCTGTACGTTGCTGGTTTGAGTCCCTGTTCAGATACTGGTATCTCTCAAATGACTGTTTTTGTACCTGATCCCAGGGGCATTGGAAAATCTCAAACAGATTTAACAAAATTTACAACTGTTTTTACCGACCAAAACCAAAGCGAAACACGTCATTAATGATACATCAATACAGTAAATGTGATAACCAAAGGGAGGGAAGGAGAGCATCAGACACATCTAACCTCAGGTTGTTAACTCTGGATTTTGTCTCCAATCAAGGACTTTACCTTCCAAAGATTTGTTCCTCTATTCGGTGCACTTCGTTTATTTTGCAGAAAAGCAGCTTTGTTTTCACAGACTCAGTTATTTTATCAGTAATTACCAGAAACTCCAGCTGACCGATGCAAAGCCAAGGGACAGCCTTGGAGCTAAAAATGAAGGCAACATGGGAAAGGCAAAAACTGCAGTTCCTCGAAGGGCTACTAGAGGCTGGCCCCAAAAGTATGTCGGTCCCCGTAGACTCCCGTGTTAAAATGTTTACAGCCTGCTACAGAAAACAGTTTTGGCCTGTATGGATTGACTATGTGATTTTTAGGTTTATTTTTTGTTTATTTATGACACTAAATAAACAGTATGTCCATTGATAATATACAGTTTAATACTGCAGAGAAACTGGACTTTAAATGTGAGTGTTCATATGTTTTACAAACTGTTAAATTGACTGGAAAAAGGTTTAAATATTTCAGACTGCACAACCAGAACAATTACTTTTTTAGACATTTTAAGGCTGTTTAACACCTGAGAACTTTAACTATTTTATTTAAGAAAAATCAGCTTTATTTTGTTTCCCATGTAGTTTCAGAAAGTCAGACTGAGGGTACAATCCAGTTCTGGCAGATATTGAAACAGTGTTTTGTCTTTTCAGGACAGAGCAGCATTGGGATGGCTGTTGAAACTTGTCCGAGGTATTCAGACATTTACAGTAAAGAACATGTGTGACTGTGAGAAAAAAAAACTAACCAAAAAAAAAAAAAAATGACCAGTCTGCCAAATAAAATATGCACCATAATACCTTTGGGGCACATGTAGCCTGTGTGTTGAAACCTGGATGCACAGACACATTTCACAACAGTCACCCCCATGGTTTTCAGGGTGTGTTTAAAGCAGCTTACTGGGCTTCAGGAGGGTTTAGTTTGGGCTCATCGAGCCTGATGATGACACAGATATTAAAAAATAAAGCTGAAAAAGAAATGAAATGCTGCAAAACATGGATGCGTTTTAAGCGTTTCACAGTCATATTATGCAGGAAGAGGCTTGGCTGGTACGGCGTGTAATGATCCTCTGGAGATGGCAGCAACAAGTCTCTCTTCCTGTTTTCCTGGCTTCCTTCAAAGCTGGAAAAACACTGCACAGCTTTTAAGAAACAGACACCACACTGTGTCTACATTTATGTGCAGGTACCTGAGTACAGGTGTGACTGGTTAGAGGTGAAACATAGGTTCAGATTTTGGTTTAAATGATGTTTGGACAGTTTTGTCAAAAAAAAAGTCCTTTCTTCCTGCTGCTGTTGAGCAAGTCTCCCTTCCCACTCAGCCACTAAAGTCTGGTCTGCTGTTTTAGCTCCTCCCCTTCCCTAAAAGCCCACTTTCTTCTGATTAGCTAATTTATTACATGAAAAATGCAGCTGCATAAGCTTAAACATAATCTTGTGCTGGATAATTGTTTTGCAAAGTGGAAAGAAAGTATTTAGACTTTTTACTTAAGTAAAAGTTATAATCCTACTGAAGTAGCTTAAAAGTTCTATAATCAAAATATGTCTTTAAAATACCTAAAGTAAACATACTCAACATACTGTACAATCATATACAGTACTATTGTATACATATTATGGGATTATAATTATTGATCCATTGATATGTACATATTTAATGTTCCAACTGTTGATGATTTTAATTACTTATATATTGGTGGATAGCCCTAATTATAATAATGCAATTAATCTGCAAAATAATAAGAAACTAAAGCTTTAAAATAAATGGTACAAAATATAGCACAACACAGAAATACTTAAATTAGGAACAAGTACATTAAACCTGTACTTCGGTAAAGTACTTGAGTAAAGGTACTCAGTTACATTCCTACTGGTCCTATTCATGATCTTTCACACTATGAAAATGTTTTTAGTTTGGGTTGAAATTTTGTGCTTTTTAATTCCCATTATTTTTTCCAGGATTTTCAAGCCCTAATATCTTCACACAGGAAATGTCCACATGAAATTTTCAGAACTGGAAAAACACATTTAAACTCTGTTAAAAACTGCAACCAAATCAGTTTTACACCCACTTCAAGTGTCACAATCTAAAGACAAAATCTTGTTTTTGTTCAGCACAGTTTTCTCTGTAACCAAGTTTGCATATTAGTATCATAGTTTCAATAAACTGCACCAATTTAATGTTTGTGACATAGAAGAACAGAAAAAAGCAAAATACCCTGGATGTTTGATCTATGTTCTGATAATTTGCTGGAGAAAACTTCAAAAAGTGCATTCTGGGTAAACTTTCGGGGTCATATCACCATGTGGGATAGGTGATTGCTCAAAACAAGTTGTAGCATATGAAAGGTCTCCTTTGTTACCTACACTTTGATACCAGGCTCATCTACTAGCCATATTTCCTTCTATGTTAATATAACTTTTAACACAGAAGGAAACTCAGTCAACTTTTAATACTCAGACTGGTGATTTGACCCTTGAAAGGAAGAAACAATATAGGAAACTGAGCTCCGGCTCAGGTTATACTGCAGGTTTTCAAAATAAAATCTTTCAGTTTCTTAATGGCAGACCAGTATTCTTTAAATTTTGTGGAATTTTCAAAATGGTATTTTAGATGTAGGATGTTATTCTGGTGACCACAGCTATCTCTAATTTTTAAACTCTCACTTTAAGGCTTTAAGGTGTCACAGTTTCAAACAGTGTCCGGCAGTTGCAACAATCCCAGTGCAGTTTCTCAAGAAATTGCATAGTTTAGTTTAAAAATCTGGTGAAATCAGCTTTAAAGTTTCTCCATTGTTAAGTTTTGCAAGATAAAAAAATAATGCGGATCCTGTTACAGTGTGACAGGTTAATGGGAAAAAAAATCATTTAAATGTAAGTTAATCAAAAATATTTAAACTGTGAAAACATCGGACTTTTTAGTTCACCAAAAAAAAAAAAAGAAACCAGTGAACTACCAATTTTTTTAAAATTCTGTTAGCTTATTTATGTTTATGTTGCATACTAAAGAATTGCGACAATTTTTTCTCTCCTTTTGTTTGACCTTACTCTAGAAGCAACATTTGTAATAAGTTGCAAATGTCTTTCTAAATGGGGTAGGCACGTTAAGAGTCCACCCCAGCAGAAATAACAGAATGAATGGGTTTTTCTTAATCTCACTTGGACAAAGAGCAGCCAAAAAGTTTCTGTTTTTAGTTATTTTTCAGATGCCAGAAGAGTGATTTTTATTTTTTATTTTTTTTTAAACAGCTGAATTGTAGATCCTCTTCAGTGATCACACCAAGAACCTCAATGTAGGAGTTGATTTTTAATGCCCTACCCAAAAAACTGTTCACTGTGTATTTTTAGTTTCACGGGTGTTTGAGTGCAGCTAAAGGCTTTATTATTTCATTTACTCATCCGTATCACAATGACCTCCTCCTGTTTTCTTGTGTGCCTGGAACTGATATCTACCTTTAAAAGATAAAAACTAACTCCTGGTTTTAAGAATCTACAGAAAAACGTCACTTTTTCTATCTCTGTGAGTACAGTATGGTTACATACCGGTAAGCAGAAAACAGGGGTGTTTCCAGGATCTTTTTTAAATGGGGTGGCACAGAGGGGACCAAGAACAGGGCAGGAAAACCTCAAAAATATTTATCAAAATTCATTATGTCCAAAGTTTCCTGCATCAGTTTTCTACACTGACCCCCCAGTGTCAGTCATATTTCTGTGGATACGCCCCTGATAGTAAGTCATGATTACATGAATTTCTGTTTTTTGGAGTCCATATTTGGTCAGGTGTGCCCTGAAGTTCCAATGGTGAAGTCCCAACTCCTAACAACATATTATAAGACATGTGGGATTATTATATTTTTGTATTCTTTCATTTGTTTTATTTATTTTTTAAATTTATGTGACTTTTCACAGTGGGTTTGTTCATTTCAGTTTTGGTTTTATTGTTTAAAATGTTTAACTTTTTGGGTTTTTTATTTTAGTTTCAGTGTTATTTTTGCATTTATTAATAATTTGGGGGAATATGTTTTAAAATACTTGTTATAATATAATATAATATAAACAAATAACTAGTACTACCACAACATGACTTACAAGCATGTGGACAGCCCAAACTCAATAAACCTAAGTGTGTTGTGTTGGTTGTGTTGCCATTTATATTTCATTGATTTTAGTATGTTTTTGAAGTGCACAATATCCATTCAGTTTTAATTTTTCTTTCTAAAGTCTGGTTAATTTTATTATAGTTGTTGTTATTATTATAACCCCAGTGTAAACACTGCTGTAAACGTGTTGGCGCAGTAGTCAGCTGTGGGCCGGTGCTGCAGATTGTGAGGAAATGGTGACATCTTGTAGTTGAGCTGCTTCACTATTTGAGTTTTCCCTCGAGGATCAAGTCATGTTTGCTTCATGTGGACAGTATTAACACTATGCAGATCGTGCAGATCTCTCTTGAATGACAAACTAACACCTTCATGGCTGAATTTATACGCTGTTTACATGACATACTCCCTCCCTCTGCAGGTGGAGACGTACCTGAAGCCTTTCCATCTCTCTCTGGAGAAGCTGCAGGAGATCTCCACGCGGCTCAAGAAGGACCTTATCCGAGGTTTGGGGAAACACTCGCATCACAAGGCACCTGTGAAGATGCTGCCCACCTTCGTCAGGGCCACGCCGGACGGGACAGGTAAAGAAATTTACAGATAACTGTCAAACTTTGAAGCTTTCTATAAACAACTTTTATGAAGCTGTGTAGCCCATATGCTGAATATAATAAAATTTGGACTGCTACTCCTGGTTGGTGCATTAATGTGCAACACTCCTCTCAAGGTGCTTTATATTATAAGGTAAAGACACTACAATATTAGAGAGAAAATCCCACCAATCAGATGATTCAGTTTGAGCAGCAGATGGTGACACTGGAGAGGAAGAACTCCCTCTTAACAGTAAGAGACCTCCAACAGAACCAGGCTCAGAGAGGGGCAGCCATCTGCTATGACCAGCTGGGGGGTGAGGGGAAACAGAAGAGAGCAGAGACAGGACAAAAGACACACTATGGGAGAGAGACAGAGTTTAATAGCAGCCTAGGCCCGTTGCAGCATAACTAAGGGATGGTTTAGGGTCACCTGATCCAGCTCTAACGATAAACTCTATCAAAAAGGAAAGTTTTAAAACTAATCTTAAAAGTAGAGAGAGTGAATGGTTCCACAGAAGAAGGGCCTGAAAGCTGAAGGCTCTGCCTCCCATTCTACTTTTAAATACCCTAGGAACCACAAGTAACCAGAGTTGCAGTCTTACACAAAGACTGCAACTCTGCTTCCTGGTCCGAACTCTGGATAGTCACATTTTGGGGCCATATTTCTAGAAATGAGAGCTGCTCCATCCAAAGTGGGATGGATGCCGTCTCTCCTAATAAGACCAGGTTTTCCCCAGAAAGTTTCCCAATTATCTATGAAGCCCACATTGTTTTCTGGACACCACTCAGACAGCCAGCAATTTAAGGAGAACATCCAGCTAAACATGTCACTACTGGTCCCATTAGGGAGGGGACCAGAGAAAACTACAGGGTCCAACATTGTTTTGGCAAAGTGAATTACAATCTTACCAAACCTATGTTTATCCTTAGCCAGCAGTTTCAAATTTCCTTCAATGTCGCCTGCTCTGCCCCCTGGAATCAACTATTGTCGCTGGAGCCTCTAGCTTCACGTTCCTAAGAATAGAGTTGCCAGTAACCAGTTTTTTTTCCTCAGCGGGTGTGTTGCTGAGTGGAGAAAATTGATTTGAAACGTGAACGGGTTGGTGGTGTACTGCGGGCTTTTGTTTCAGACTATGATTCCTCCTCACCATCACCCAGCTGGCCTGATTCCCCAGCTGCTTGGGACAATCTGCTGGGGGACAGCTAACAGTTGCAAAGCTAGCTTCACCCGCACCGACTACAGGGACCTGGCTAGCTACAGGATTTTCAATGGTGCAGAGATAGGTCTCCAATTCATTGAGCCTGGCCTCCATAGCTGCAAACTGGCTACATTTATTAGAAGTACCATTATTACTACTAAAGGAGAATGGGGAGTAACTAAACATTTGACACACAGAGCAGGAAAGTGCAAGTGAGACAGACAGAGAACCGCAAGCCATGCTGCTAGTGATTCAGCTAAGAGCTAAGCTAATAGCTACGCTAAGCTAGCGAATCCCTAAAGACACAATGAGTGAGTACTATGGGTATAATTGCAGGTGATTCAGCAGGAAGTGTGCTTCTGATAAAGCACGTGTAGGTTACACAATGAAAATAAGTCGCTATGTAAAAGTTAATAGTTAATTAATCGAGCTACACAAATTAAGCTACAGAAGAAGCACCACTGTGCAATGCAACAGGAACAGGAAGTGATACAATACCACAGAGAGACAACACCAAGTGAGAGCCTAGTGTTAGGGTAAGTAAGGCTGGCAGTGATCTATATGAAAATGTATTTATCCTGTATGTATAAGTTAGAAAACAGCCATGAAAGCTCATCTATCATCTGCTTATAAATTATAGGCTGCAGTTGGCTAAATCCACAGAACAGTAAAACAATAAAGCTTAGAGCCACAGCAGCAGCACAGGTCAGCTAATCACAGGCTGTCCACTAAGAAAATAGGTGAGTCAAGTTTCCACTCTTATGCATCAGAAAGCATTTACACACAGACCAAGGATTTGAATATAAATGACATCCTGTTACACTTCCATTAAGTTTAAATGTGTTAATGGGGTCGTAAGCACGATTCAACAAAGTTCAAAGATCCAAGTTCAGTCTCTAAATTGTGACTGGATATACAAACTTTCGGTAATTAAGGTTCCTATTTGCCTTTGTTTTCTCCTCTAAATAAGGTTAACCTTCATGGACCTCTGGTGTTTATTTAATTACTGACTTCCTTTGCATGATGCTGTCACTGTCCCGTAACTGTGCAGTTAGCCTGGAGAACACTGTCTAGAATAGCACTACAGTTAGGAATGATAGACAAAGATACAAAAATAATCATCTAGCGGAGAGAGTGGATTATGTGAAGATAAAATATGTACAGTGTTGATATTTGACATCTAATCTTGGACCTCCTCACTCCCTAAAAAGTAGAACCGAGCTTATCAAAGACGTGAGGATAAATACCAGTCCCTGTGGGTAATGCAGGATTGGAGCCCACAGGTGGAAGCTGGGTCATTTGAAATGGTACACAAACAGCAGCGAGTGACAGCATAACTTACAGGTGAGCAGTGTGGCAGCAGAAGAGAAAGCAGAGCTCTGACAGCCTACATACATCAAAACGGGGTGTTGGATATATGCTGCAGTGACAAGAATATGCCATGTGAGTGGGGTGGCAGACTGGAGTCAATTCGTAATAAAGCAGAATAACCAGCAACAGCCAAGAGAATGCACAACATCATGCTATAATGTAAAAATGGAGGATTAAAACAGTTAGATTTGGAGTGACAATGTACACCATACATAGCTTGTCATGACTTAGACAACATGGAGTTAGTGTACAAACACAGGGGATGCACAGAGTGACATAGAGAGGCACACAGAAAGGACAGCAGCCTCTGATTTCAGAGAGATTCAGGCAGATATATCATGCAGAACATCTGATTGGCTAGGCTCATGTAGGCCAGTTCGAATTTACATCAAGCAAAAAGCAGAGTGGCAACAAGACAGAGGATAGGCAGAGTTAAGGTCAGGGAAGCGAAATATGCAATAATGCACACACAGTAATAAGGCAACCAAGTGAGGCAGCGTGAGCTGGGCTGTGAATGAGAGGATATCAGATAATGAGAGTTTGGAAAAGTAAAGGCAAACTCAGACTGAGCGAGAAAGATTCGTATAGAGGAAGAAGGCAGTTACTGTCTATAAAGAGGAGAGAGACAAAGATGCATGCTGGAAGACAGATGAAAAATATGTGATGGTTGTGGTAATGACAAATACATTCATATGCACATCAGCATTACTAAAATACACATCTTAAGGCTGTGTTTTGATTAACATATGAAATATAATTCCACACAGTGATTTGTCTCCAGGATTCGACTGAGAATTGGCTTTACAATTTGCTCTTTTTTTCTGGGCAGAAATAAAAACATGTCTGAATAGATTCTCCTTTAGCTTTTCTACTCATTGAATCTAAAGGTATTTTTTTTCCTTTGGTGAGAGCCTGACTTGATCAACTACAGATGATGACCGACCTGTGTGCGATCTTTGCTGTAATTTCTCCTTTCTGCTGTTCATTCTGGTTGAGAGCACTTGAAGAACTATTGTAGCTGAATATAAGTAGCAGTCCACACTGTAGTTTGCCCTCAGTTCATTTTGGAACTGCTGGCTATTATACATCCACATCTATTTCCTTCAATCAAAACCTCCACTCTGGGTCTGTTGGAGGGAATTATGTTGGTACTTGTGAGCCACAGTTGTGGGGGACGACTGACACTCACATGTCAGTATGGTGATTTGGAGCCACCTGATTTTATCTGGTTGTGTCCTCATAAAATGTGATCTATGCAAATGAGGAACTGTTCCAGGCATTCCTGGTATTCAGACCTTTTGTGCTTGTAGATATACATCTCTGGATGAACACTCTGGACCCTTTTCTATCAAAGTCGTGACTGCAATCGTACTAAGTTGAAAGTGATATCACTTTCAACACAGCACAAGTCTGAATCTGAATGAATGCTGTCACATTAACACATAAGCCATAAGCTCAGAAAAGACTGTGAGGGTGTCTCCTGCAATTTGAATTGCTCAGCTTGCTAAAAGACATAATTGTTTTGGAGAGCGAACTAAACAGGAACAACATGAGGAAATAAAAGCAGTCTCAGTCTTTGTCTCACTCTGTCCTAACTAATCCCATGGAGGCTCAAAATCAGTCCATTGATCAATCCATCCATCCATCCATCCAGCCATCCATTTGTTCGTCCATCACTCTATTTTCTACCCCCTCTCCCCAACCACCTCTTTCTGAGGGGACACGAAGGTATTTCCAAGCTAGCCAAGAAACATAATGAGTATGTCCTGCTTCTGCCTGAGGGCTTCCTTGAGAGTTGGACATGCCCAAAACACCTCACCTAGGAGCTGTCCAGGAGACATGCTCATCAGAGCCTTTAAATGACTCCTTTTAATGTCAAGGACTAGCGGCTTTACTCTGAGCCTCTTCTGAATGACTGAACTCCTCACCATATCTCCATGTAGGACTGCTTTCTTGCATTTGCACAGTATCTCTGTTTCCTAGAAACATCCTGTCTCAGAGTGATGCTAAAAAACTAGTGACTGAAAGGGACTAGAAAGAGAGACCATATTTCTCCCATATTAGCTTCTGTTCATTGGCTCCCTGTTAAATCCAGAATTGAATTTAAAATCCTTCTCCTCACATACAAAGTCTTAAAAAATCAGGCCCCCTCATATCTTAAAGACCTCATAGTACCATACTATCCCAATAGAGCACTTCGCTCTCAGACTGCAGGCTTACTTGTGGTTCCTAGGGTATTTAAAAGTAGAATGGGAGGCAGAGCCTTCAGCTTTCAGGCCACTCTGTGGAACGAGCTCCCAGTTTGGATTCAGGAGACAGACACCCTCTCTACTTTTAAGATTAGGCTTAAAACTTTCCTTTTTGATAGAGTTTATAGTTGGTGCTAGATCAGGTGACCCTAAACCATCCCTTAGTTACGCTGCTTTAGGCTCAGGCTGCTGGGGGCTTCCCATGATGCACAGAGCGTTTCTTCTTCACTGACCTCTTTTCACTCTCCATGTGTTTATACACCACTATGGTATTTAATCATTAGTTATTATTAAACTCTGTCTCTCTCCCATAGGTGTGCCTTTTTGTCCTGTCTCCCTCTGCTCTCTTCTGTTTCCCCTCAACCCCAACCAGTCGCGGCAGATGGCTGCTCCTCCCTGAGCCTGCTTCTGCTGTTGGTTTCTTTTTTTTTTAAAGGAAGTTTTTCCTTCCTGTCTTTACCCCACAATATAAAGCACCTTGAGGAGACTGTAGTGATTTGGCGCCATATCAATAAAACTAAATTGAACTGAATCTCTAAGACTCAGCTCAGACACCCTTTGGAGAAAGCTCATTTCCACTTGTATCCGCAATCTTATTTTCTCACTACCAACAACTTGTGGTCATAGGTAAGTGTGGGAACGTAGATTGACCAGTAAATTGTCTCCAGCAGTTTGCGATCCTTTACTTGTCAGAGGCGCAGACAGACCTGTCCAGAATCACCAAACACCTTTATGTATGCATGTATGTATATTTACGTATGTATGTTTGATGTAAGTTTCCCTCATTCATTTTACTGTATTCATATATAATATTGATTGAAAAGTTTATAAAATACAACTTTACAGTTGCTCCACTGACAGACTTTGGCAGGTCAGACTGATGAGACTCATGAGTAATGCAATATTCTGACAAAAGTTAACATGAGCTGATGTTAGGTTGTTGCTTTCATCTTTTTCTGGGAGTCTTTTCTCTGATTTAGGGAATCACACAAAAACTTCTAGTCCGACAGGACCATGTTAAAAATACTATGTATGTGTGTGAGAAGGCTGTCTGCATTATATGCACGCATATAAGTGTGGAAAACAGTGCATTACAGCACTGCCTACCTCCTCTGTGTGTGCATATCTGTGTGTATGTGTGTGTGTGTCCACTAAGTCTGCAATGACTGCACTTTCAGAGGCATAAATATGTATTCATTTTCCGAGCAGCCCACTGGACTGTGACCACTGCATGAATAAGAGGATAAGTGGGGAAATGGTGGCAGATGAGATGCATTCATTTCCATACGAGGCTTGCCTCAGATGAACAGCAACACACTGGAGCTCTGAACCAACATTTTTTCCATTAAAGCAATTGAGAAAGCACAATGGCTGTCTGTGTTTACAATTCTGGACAAATGGAACCTCTGGATAGACACTCACTGGCCACTTTTTAGGTACACCTCACTAGTATTGGGTTGGACCCCCTTTTACCTTCAGAGCTGCCTTAATTCTTTGTGGCACAGATTCAACAAGGTGCTGGAAACATTCCTTGGAGATTTTGGTCCATATTGACATGATAGCATCATGCAGTTGCTGCAGATTTGTCAGCTGCACATCCATGATGTGATTCTCCTGCTAATCATGTTCCAATCAGGCACCTGATTGTCAGCACCTGGGGTACCAGAAGCTCAAAACAAGAGTCAATAGCAGAATAAGCGTTGGCAGAGAAGATTTGGCAAGTTCTTCATGGGCGCAACCCACATACTCAGCTCTGCTGCTCAACCCACAAATGCATTTTCCTTACAAATGTGGCACCATTTAAAGGGAAATAAACAGGCTTTCCAACGGTATGAGATTTATTGCCAAGAAGCATTGTTACAACAAAGAAATACAACCAAACACAAATTTCCTTACTTTTTGTGCTGAGTATATATATAAAGCTTGTGGAATGGCCTTCCCAAAGCCCCAACCTGAACTCTATTGAAAATTTGTGGACTATGCTTAAAAGCTGGGTCCGTGTCAGGAAACCAATCAATTTAAATGAACTCCACTAATTCTGCCAAGAAGAGTGGGGTGTATGTGTATATTTGAGCTTGTATGCACAGTACAGTGTATGTACAATGTTGTGAAAAAGTATTTGCCCCCTTCCTTATTCCTTTGTTTTTGCATATTTCTAATCCTGTCCCTGCTTAGCATCTTCAGCTCTGCCACCTCCAGCTCAGCCTCCTGTCTTTTTGTTAGTGCCACCATCTCCAAACCATGCATCATAGCAGGTCTCACCACCATTTTGTAAACCTTCCCTTTCACTCAATTCATTTCAATTCAATTCAATTCAATTTTATTTGTACAGCGCCAAATCACAACAACAGTCACCTCAAGGCGCTTTATATTTTAGGGTAAAGACCCTACAATATTAGACAGA
>VUQI01060348.1:42125-52679 GCA_015106735.1 Paratilapia polleni | reverse complement strand
TACACCACTGCATCCGACGCTTTGCACTGCGCTTGGTGATGTAAGGCTTGGATGCAGCTGCTCGGCCATGGAAACCCATTCCATGAAGCTCTCTACACACTGTTCTTGAGCTAATCTGAAGGCCACAGATTCTGGAGCTCTGTAGCTATTGACTCTGCAGAAAGTTGGCGACCTCTGCGCACTATGCGCCTCAGCATCCGCTGACCCCGCTCTGTTATTTTACGTGGCCTACCACTTCGTGGCTGAGTTGCTGTCGTTCCCAATCGCTTCCACTTTGTTATAATACCACTAACAGCTGACTGTGGAATATTTAGTAGCGAGGAAATTTCACGACTGGACTTATTGCACAGGTGGCATCCTATCACGGTACCACGCTGGAATTCACTGAGCTCCTGAGAGCGACCCATTCTTTCACAAATGTTTGTAGAAGCAGTCTGCATGCCTAGGTGCTTGATTTTATACACCTGTGGACATGGAAGTGATTGAACACCTGAATTCAATGATTTGGATGAGTGAGTGAATACTTTTGGTTCTTCCTGTGTACACTTGTTTATTGAAACTTAAGAGTTACTGATTACCAGAGTCAACACACCTGTGTCTCTGATAGCTCATGTGTTACCCTACACAGGAAGGTAAAACCTGAAGCTTTTATATGCACACTGATGTGAGTTTGGTGTAGTTGCAGAGTGGTCAGCACTGAAGTATTGATAAGCGTTTAGACAAACAGTGATGTTGTCGGCATGTATGCAATCTGTTCTAACATACAGTGGATATAAAAAGTGTACACACCCCTGTTAAAATGCCAGGTTTTTGTGATATTAAAAAATGAGACCACAATAAATCATTTAAAAACTTTTCCTGCCTTTAATGTGACCTATAACCTGTACAGTCCAATTGAAAAACAAACATCTGTTAGGGGAAAAAAATTAAAAAAAATTAAAAACTTACAATAAGCTGGTTGCATTAGTGTGCACACCCTTAAATTAATACTTTGTTGAAGCACCTTTTCATTTAATCAGCATTCAGTCTTCTTGGGTCGGAGTCTAACAGCATGCCACATCTTGACTTGGTAATATTTGGCCACTCTTCCTTGAAAAAGCATTCCAAATCTGTCAGATTGTGAGGGCATCTCTTGTGCACAGCCCTCGTCAGGTCACCCCACAGATTTTCTATTGGATTTAGATCTGGGCTCTGGCTGGTGTTTCCACATTCCTGTCTGACCCCTAATCATGACAGATTTGTTGGTATCAAGCTGTTACATTTAATGAACATGCAGCCATATACATTATTAACTCCACTGATAACTGGTTTGGTTTTAAAGCTAAACCATATACAGTATAAAAGATGGACGTAGCCTCTGGGTCTGAAAAGTGAACCAAACAGAAGTGCCTCAAACCTGCAGTCTTTTTAGTGGCTACCAGCCCCTGCAAATGAGCGATTGTGTATAAAAATGGCTGTATTTCCTAAACATTTAATGCAAAATTTCAGTAAAACCCCTTGAATTAAAGCTGAAAGTCTGCACTTCAATCACATATTGACTGTTGATTTAAAATCCACTGTGGTGGTGCACAGAGATAAAACTCGAAACAAATGTGTCATAGTCCAAAAACTTATGGACCTGACAGTTGTAAGTAAACTGCAAGTGAGAAAAACAAGTTTCGACTGAGATTATTAATGAGGTGAATTAGATGTTTCAGTGAAACGTTTGTAGCTGCAGGAATCAATGCTTTTAAAGCTGGGTTAAGAAATCTCAGGATTAATACCTCTGAAAATGAAATCGTTGTAGGCTTATCAAGTACAAATACCACATGCTACCAATTCCAGCTGTGGAGACACTGGTACAGCTGTCTTTCTGTAGGACAATATTCTTTTGTCTGTTATTTTTCTGTGATTTCATGATTGTTTTAAGTCTGGACCATTGAGTGTGTAAAAAAGATTGATTATAATGATTATTCAGTTATTGAATTTCATTTCCAAATGAATCTAAGTAGCTGGAGCAGAAAGTTTTTCTCCATCCTTATAAGTACGCAGAGGACAAACCCCAGATATGCATCCGGCCTAAGGTTATGGGTTATCAGTTTGTTGAAGAACTTAATTAATTTTTTTATTTTTTAACTGTTGCACTCTCGGTATGCTCATAGATTCCTATTTGCGCACCATTAAAGGTTTTTAGCTTCATGCTGGTTTTTCTCTCCCACAGGGACAAACTGGGAGCAGCTATCAGAAACCACTTTAGCCATAACTGGGTCAAGCAGCAGCAGCATCTACTCATCCTGATATGTATTTTGCCAATCTGGATTAGTCATCTGCTGTATTACCAAACAACCTCAGTCTCACGCACATCCTCTTTATTCAAATAAAGACAGATTTTGATAACATATGAGGAGGCAGTTTAACGTAAAATGAAAAATATATAGTATCAGTGCACATGTAATCATTTTCCTGGCATCTAGTATTCAACTCGGCTGTTTCTGCTTAGCCAGAAGTCGACCTTTTCTCTCCTGTCGTTGATATTTCTGCTGCCAGCTGTTTTTGAAACATCAGGCGGAGTGTTGCCCAGTGAAAATGGCCTTATCGCCCAAAGCTGGCAGTCTGAGTGGTCAGTGTGTCAGCAGCTAATCTCTTAATCCTCTGCTGTGAGTATAATTGAGTTGGCTGGTGTCAGGAGAGGTGGGTGGGTTTATTAAACGGACATGTATGAATTCATAGTTTGATGTGCCCTCTTGTCAAACGACCCCAGAGTGAGCAGACAGTCGTGACGTCAGGTCAAATTTGTTTTTAATTGCAGTCGCCTGGTTCATTCACCCTAATTGTGTAGTAACCTTACATAAGAGCACTGCATCTGTGTAATTGTCTCCTGTTTGAAAGTCTGAGGAGGTGAATTAGGGCTTAACAGTATTGTTTGCCAAGAGAAGTCAGATCCTTCCTCTTCATTGTAACCTGATAGAGCTCAAAGTACACAGAGCGGACCGGAGTGTGATATCGGAGCTTTTAGGGTAGCATTTTGTGCCAGGTAACATCAGTGTTTCCCACAGATTTAGACTCTGTTTGTGGTCGGGGATGTAAAGTCATGGTAAAAAGAAAGCACACCCTCTTTCAGTTCTAAGGTTTTACATATCAGGACATAATTTAAAAAAATCATCTGGTCCTTTAATATTATTTACATACAACCTCAGATCAACTATAACACATGAAATATTACACTGTGTCATTAGTTATTTAACAAAAATCAAGCAAAAATGCAGAAGTAGTGTGTGTGAAAAACTAAGTACACCCTTATTGTTTCCATAGGAATAAAGAGGGTAAGTAGCGGGCAGGTGCCGCTAATCCAGTGCACTTGATTAACTGATCATCAGCAAGTGTGAGCACCTCTATAAAAACAGAACTTTTGGCAGTTTGCAAACATGGAGCATTCAGGTGTGTGTTAACACAATGCCAAGAGAAAGACATGAGCAATTATCTTAGAGAAGCAGTTGTTACTGCTCATCGATCTGGGAAGTGTTATAAGTCCATTTCCAAGCAATCTGAAGGCCATCATTCTACAGAGAGAAAGATTATTCACAAGTGGAAAACATTCAAGACAGTTGTCAATCTTCCCAAGAGTGGACGACCCAGCAAATTCACCCGAAGGTCAGACTGTGCAATGCTCAGAAACTGCAACAAACCCCAAGAGCTACATCTGAGACTCCACAGGCCTCAGTTAGCATGCTAAATGTTAAACTTCATGACAATAACATTAGAAGAAGACTGAACTGAAGGATTGTCAGGAGAAAGCCTCTTCTCTCTAAGAAGAACATGGCAGACTTCTGGAAATCTCCACTTTGGTCTCATCTGTGGAGATGTTTGTCCATACTGCACAGCACCACATTTGGGGAAAACCAAACACATCATATCAGCACAAATACCTCATACCACCTGTCAAGCATGGTTGTGGAGGGCTGATGATTTGGGCTTGTTTTGCAGCCACAGGACCTGAGCACCTTGTAGTCATTGAGTCGACCATAAACTCCTCTGTATACCAAAGTATTCTAGAGTCAAATGTGAGGCCATCTGTCCGACAGCTAAAGCTTGGACCAAACTGGGTCATAATCCCAAGCACAGCAGCAAATCTACAACAGAATGGCTGAAAAAGAAAAGAATCAAGGTGCTGCAATGGGCCAGTCAAAGTCCAGACCTGAATCTGATTGAAATGCTGTGGCAGGACTTTAAGAGAGCTGTGCATAAACGAATGCCCAAAAACCTCAATGAACTGAAGCTTAATGTTGTAAAGAAGAGTGGGCCAAAATTCATCCACAACGATGAGAGAGACTGATAAAGCCACCATTACTTCAAGTTATTGCAGCTTAAGGTGGCTCTGCAAGCAACTGAATCACAGACTTTGCTTAGTTTTTGTTAAATAAATGACACAGTAATATGTCATATGTTGTAGTTCATCTAAAATTGTATTTAAATTATTTCAGAACCTGAACTCAAACCCATCATACCCATAGTATCTTTAGAAGTATATGATGTTATACTCATTTTATTGGTGAGTTTTTTTTTTGTTTTTTTTTAATGAAATGTTTATTTTGTGTTGTTTTATAATTTTAAAGTTTTCTTGAAGTAATTATTCAAAGTAGGTTTTATGAATTATTTTTCCTTTACCATCTGTTATTATCTTTTATTTCTGTTTATTTTATTTGCATTTCTGGTGATGCATGCAATGTCTGTCTGTCCTTATTTACCACCCTGTCAGTAATTTGTAGTTTGAACTGCACTCAGCAAATATCAGTGGAAAATGTATAAACAAGGATTGATTGATAGGATTGGAACGACACATTTTACAAGAATAGCACAGTTTACCTCAGATTAATTAACATCAGTTGACATTTTATGCAGACATGTTGCTTTAGATTATATTAAAGTGTTATTTTGTCTGTGCTGTAAATAGTTTGAGGTATTAAAGTGATACAGGTTGAATTATTGTGAAATCTGCTGTGTTTTGATCGGTGTTAATAAGAGTCGCTGTGTGTTTTCTTTGCAGGAGCAAGTCATTTATGTTCTGTGGCCTGTATGCTGCACTCGTATTCGGTGGTCAGCACTTCATGAGGGAAAGGCAAAAACTGAACCTGCGACGCCCGATGGTGTTGTGGTCACTCAGCCTGGCCATCTTCAGGTGAGTAACTCTCAGGCTGATGTAGCTGAGGTGGTTGGTATGATTAGTTGGCTAAGACTATATTCAGTTCTGATCTCTATCTCTGTTTACTCATGGTATCTGTGAGGGGCAATCTAAAAGTTCTGGGAACTGACCTGTAAAAATTTTAAGTTGGCTGATCTATTGTTCCAGATCATCTTCTCAGAGATTTCCATATAGATTTCCAGAGCAGCTGCTTTTTTTAGATTGCACTGTACACTCTGTGATTTCACCTCAAACCGGTGCAGAGAGCAAACCTCAGCTTTTCTTTCAAAATCACCTGATTTCAAGTAAAGGATCATTGCTGGTGATGAGAGCTGGGTCTCTGGCTACAACTGAGCAGTTTTTGACAGTTTTCAGTTGAATAGGCCACAGTTTCACACCTTGAAGGTAGTGCGTCAGGTGATGATTGAGTAATCACCCTGAATTTGTTCCCAAGGGTGAGACTGTCAGTGAGGTGTTCCACTTTAATGTCCCGAGATGTCTGAGAAAATTCAGCGGAAACGACCTGAACTGTGGCGGCGCAGAGTGATTTGAAAATGCAGATTTTTGCCTATGCAAACACAGTCTTTGCTCACCACTGGCCCACTCACTAGATTTGCCTCCCAGCCGCTTTGTCTTCTTACTGAAAATGAAAATCAAGTTGAAGAATTGGCATTTTGACATGATTGAGTAGATCCAGCGGACATAGCAGGGTTTCTATGGAGTGATCATTAAAAAAAACAAAAACATCTACGCTGGAAATCCAGAGAAGATTATCTGGAACAGGACATCAGCCAAACTGCTATCACAACAGGTTTTTTTATTTTCATTGGCTGATTTTTTTTTTAACCACACCTCGACTTGCAGTAATGATACTTAAATATAAAGTGATGCAAAAACACAAAAATCATTTGGTCTCTGGCAGCTACACAGGTTTCCTGTTTAGTGATGTGTGAAATAATGTGCTGCTTCAGTGACACCTAATCTCTATTTTATTTTTCATTTAGACGTGTTTTAGAGAGGATCTAGACTGTGGTATTACCGTAAAGAGTTATGCAGTTTTTATAAAATCCAAAATCCTGCCGTTACGTGTCACTGAAAGGTGTTACGGTGCTGAATTTGTGTCCATTCATGAGAAATGCCTCAAACCCAGCTCCTGCCAGGAGAGTTTGTAGAGATTGTGACCCACTTGGCAGGTTTGCAGGAGGCAGTCCTCAGTGGTGAATCTGTGGTCCTCTCAGTAATCTTAATCCCAGAGCTGAGGGCACATCCTGGCCCTTTCACCCTCAGCTGTCTGCACATAGGACATGACGGTGTAAGTTTGGGGGTTTTCCCTTTACTGCATACACTCTATTTACTGTCTTTCCTTTAAAGGATAAGTGCTGTTAAAATTTTATCACTGGTATTTTTACCAAATTGCAACCTCTGACACGTGCCAAAAGTGATGACACAGCTGCTGGCACGGACCATTTTGGTGTTGTTTGGGCTTGTCGTGCATCTCTGGATTTTCATAAATAATTACAAGACTCGAGGCTGAAAAATTAAGCCTAAAACTGCAGTTCCTCTAATAGCCACTTGAGGTTGGCTGACCATGAGGGTACTCCAGTTGGGTTTTTTTATGTTTAATTTTCAACTTTGTAACTTAGTTTAAAATTGCTATAAAATATTTGCATTCAAAAATAAAGCCATGTGATTCAAAATTTACCCTATTTTCATTTTCTGACCTTTTATTTCTTAATTGTGGGAAAGAACTAAAAGGGATCAGTGGCTGTTAGATGTTGGAAGTAAAGCTGATGGAGAAACACCCTCAACAAGCCAATCCTCAAAAGATCAAAATGCATTTATGAAACCATGAAAAAAGAAAATACTTCATCTTAGGCTCATATGTGGGCTACAGAAGGTTTTCAGATTTTTAAGTGGGCTGTTTTTGCTGCTCTGTGGTAAAAATTTATCTATGGTCACTTGTAGCTCCAAAAACCGGCGTAGTGTTGTCCAAAACGCAAACATCCAGGCTTCAAAACGCAAAGTCAAAACCACTGGGTGAAATCACTGTACCCGTGTTCATCTTTTATATACAGTTTATGATTTTTCCTTATATTACCTTTGCACCAAAGAGCTTAACTGGTATTCAGAAGACACTGGTGATTTACATTCTTACACTATATTGTTGACACAATGGATGTATAGAAACAGAGAGCAATTCATTTTCTAAAGGGGAGACCAGGGGTTTGATTCCCGGCCTCTTCAGTCTATATATCGAAGGGTCTTTCAGAAAGATACTCACATCGCCGCGTGAAGCTCAAGAGGACACGGAAGTGCATAGACTAAAGTCCTGTATGAAAGTGCGTGTGCATGGGTGAATGTAGCTTGTGGTTTAAAAGTGCTTCGAGTGTGCAGTAAGAGTAGAAAAGTGCTGTATAAATAGCCATCCACTTACCATTTAGAAATGTTGGTAGTATCATGCCGCTGTTCAGTCTTCCTGTGTCGTCATGCCTGTGGTAAAAAATTTTTTAACTGACCAAAAATGGAGTTCTTAACCAGACCATGGATTTGAAGAATTGCTACACACCCAGTTGCTGTAGTTTCACATATACACCATCCTTTTGCTTCAAATACTCAGTGAAATAAGAGTAAAAAATAGTCCCCAGCAAGTGCACAATTTGGTCCTGTTTGACTGACATTTGATTAAATCTACTGTGCTGATCTTTTCTCAGAATTAAAGCTGGTACACTGATCAGTGATTAGACAAAAATGACACGGGCTGGCTCTCATTTGACTGCTATACAGTTTGCAGTGCTTGAAACATCAGATAAAGGTAAAGGGAATCTCTAAGGTGTGTTAAGATTGTCTGGCTGAGATTGTCTTCCTGCAATCTTTGGATCAGTTTTGCACCATTGTGTAAGTTGCTCTTAGTCATCCAATAAACCCTATGACTCCCAGTCTTTATGGCAGTGCCGTAACAATGAACTATCCAGTTCAGTGATCTTTTTTGAGAAACAAATCCATGGGGTGTAAAAGTGGTTCATTTCTAGGCTTTTTTCGTGCCTGAGGAGGCATGGCAGAATGATTACACCTTAACATGTCAGGACTGCAATGTGTGATCATCCCCATTTTTACAAGGATGATAAAAAAATATGTGTTGAATAACGGAAAACTGTTCTAGGAACATGGTGGAAAATATGTAACCAGTAAAGCTGTATAATTTACTAAAAGAAATGCCAGAACCTCTGTGATCTTTTCAGTACTGGGTCCCTATGTCAAAGACTTCTGAAGGCTTTTCAGTTCAACTGTTGGCTAACATGTTTTTATGTTGTGTGTTTTCCCTGCAGCATCGTAGGAGCAGTGAGGACCAGCACGTACATGCTGCACGTCCTCACAAACAGCGGCTTCAGGCAGTCCGTGTGTGACAACAGCTTCTACAGCGCTCCCGTCAGCAAATTCTGGGCGTACGCCTTTGTCCTTAGCAAGGCCCCCGAGCTGGGTAAGCCTTCCTCCCCTGATGTGCTCATAAATGTCCACGTCAGAATATTTCACACAGATGAAGTAGCTACTGAAATATTACTGATTCAGAGATTTGTAGACCACGAGATTTCGATTTTTAAAACTGGAATTCTTTATGAAGCAGGATACATTATAGGAGCTCTACATAATCTCAGAAAAACGCTGTTATTCATAATGCCTTGCGAGCCAGCATCGGCCAAAACCACGATGAGACATACGCCAACTATCCTGCACTATTTTGCAGTATTGTATGTACTGTATGTCATGTATGTTGTAGAACAGCTGAGAGAGCAGCGTATATACTGTGTACCAGTGTAATGTGGTCTCCTCCTCAGACTGCTGATGGCAGGGGGAAATGGAGGCAGATGCTGAGGTGGTAAGAAAAGTCCATTAGTGGACAGATGATACAGGCAATGTTTCCTCAGCCGCAGACAGGAAGGATATATTCTCCTTCCTACTTTACTGCAGGATAGACTTGTTAGAGACAAGCACAGTCTAATCTTTGCAAATGAGCTCTTTAAATGAGAAATACAGGTTATTCTGGTTTATAACAACTTCGGTCTCACTTTCATGGGTTTGGTCAATATCTCTATTGGTAATAACTTTGTACTCATCAAAGTAAGATTTGGGAACATGGCGACAAAGTTTATTTACAGGAGCTGAACCACTTTATTTGTTGCTAAAGCTAAAAATAAATGCACCTGAAAGGTCAAAACCAAACCAACAAGTCTGTAATAAATCTTTTGCGTGTTTGACAAATGCGATTGACAATATGGAGCCACTGGTCACAAACTAAAATATGTCTCTGTTTTCTCTATAATAGAAGCAAATCTTTTAGGAAATCAGAAGGGAATCACAGAACTTATTTTGTGTATTTCTTATGTACAGGACCTGAGCTTCAATATCAAAATATTACTTTATTTTCTTTTACCTCACTGTGAGATTCTTAAGAAAAGAAGCCAAATCTAGCCTGAAATATCAGCATTTAATCCATGATATTTATTTTATTTAGATTTTTACTTATTGACCTGCTTTATTAAATTTTTCGTTGCTTTTTGTCTATTTAAGTGAGCTCATTTCTTTTGTCTGTTTTCCCCTTTTTGAGCTCTTTTATTTTGTCATGTTGTGTTTTATTTTATTGAGCTATTCTACTATATTTAATTTGTTTTGTTATATTTTCTGTTTAAGGTTTTGGCTGCTCTAACAGGAATTTCCCATCTTTTATGATAAATAAAGTGTATCTTATCTTGTCTTATCTTAAACATATTTCAGTGGCTTAAAAATTGAGGTTTGGTTCCCTGCTGTGGTGTTTCTGCATGATTTCCTCTCTGTTGTTTTTCCCAGGAGACACCGTGTTTATCATTCTTCGGAAGCAGCGCCTCATCTTCCTGCACTGGTATCACCACATCACTGTGCTGCTTTACACCTGGTACACCTACAAGGACCAGGTGGCGGGTGGTGGCTGGTTCATGACCATGAACTACACTGTTCACGCTCTCATGTACACGTATTATGCCGCCCGGGCGGCCGGCCTGCGGGTGCCGCGTCCCTTTGCCATGGTCATCACAGTCTTACAGATCCTGCAGATGTTGATGGGCCTGGCCGTGCAGGGTCTCGTGTACCGCTGGATGCACGAGGTGCGCTGTCCGTCCTACAAGGACAACATCATGTGGGGCTCGCTCATGTACCTCAGCTACTTGATCCTTTTCGCCTCGTTCTTCTACAACACCTACCTCAAAGGCTCCCCCAAGGACAAAGGATCCAAGGCAGAGTAGCACATCTGCACACATCTGCTCACGGTCGTATTAAAATGTGCCATAAGTAGAAATGACTAACAGTGAGGGGCTCTGAATGTTGTCCTCTTTTTTCCTTTTTTTTTTTTTTTTTTAAGGCATTTT
>VUQI01060348.1:15410-38128 GCA_015106735.1 Paratilapia polleni | reverse complement strand
TTCTATTTTTTTTTTTTTTTTTTTTTTTTTTTTTTTTTTTTTTTATTAAGTTTTTTTTTTTTTTTTTTTTTTTTTTTTTTTTTTTTTTTTTTTTTTTTTTTCTTTTTTTTTTTTTTTATAAAAAAAAAAAATTTTTTTTTTTTTTTTTTTTTTTTGGACCCACTGAAAAACAGCATTCTGATATTTAATAACTCAAATAGAGTGAAAAAAGGGAACTTTTCTGTTATTTAATGGAATCTTAAAAGGCCAAGATAAGCAGCAGTTCAGTCAGCTGTGGTTGCACAGATAAGGGCCACACGGGGAAATGAGAGTTGCACTAAGTGCCCAACATCTACAATTTACTTTAATTTAAAATGCAGGCCCCAATCATTTTTAACAATGTAAAAGCAAAACGATGAATCTTTATTTTGTTCTTGGGCTGGGTGGTACAGTGGTTGGCACAGTTGGGGCCTTTCTGTGTGGAGTTTGCATGTTCTTCCTGTGCCTGTTTTGGTTCTCTTTGGGTACTCCAGCTTCCCCCACAGTCCAAATACATGCTTGTTAGGCTAACCGTAGATATGAATACAGGTAGATAAAGAACTCACATGCACAGAATAAAGTGCTGCATTAATGTGTGAGGGAAAAGCAGGTTGTAGTGTAAAGCACTTTGAGTGGTCACTTATTAGAATAAAAAATTGCTCTATAAATGTGGGTCCATTTTCATTGTTCTTGCACATTTCTACAAGTTTCACATATCCTTTTATACACACCCGAACAGGACAACTTAATGGCTGTCTGGGAAATTTTATTGAAAAAAATGAGTGTAAAAACTCTTTGAGGTTAACATATAGCATTCAGCCTTCTGGCACTAAACTGGTTGCAAATAAAATCATAGAAATTGCAAATAAAAAGTGTAGATGACCCCGTCTGCACAGAGGGCACTTCACAGACTACAGCAACAACTGTGGGCCAAAAGTTATGGACATTTTAAAGTGATATGAAGGCCAGATTAAAACACAAAAACAAACACAAAAACATCCATATGAAAAATGTTTTCTTTTAATTTGAAAAAATATTAACATTTCTATTCTTTTTATATGCATAGTCAACGATTGAAGACACTGGACTATTTTTAAGAACACTGGTGAACACCTCTGTTATAAAGTCAACTTTTATGATACTTACACAGTATATTACCTTGTATTTTCATTTTTTATTGCCATTGTAATTCTTTCCGTTTATTAATTGCGGTCATAGTTCATGTCTGTGGATGGAAAAAACCCTAAGACTGCGTTGCAGACTTGCACTGGTATGCATGGCAGTCACTACGGTGGCCAGCTACTCAAAAGCCATTTTCTTTAATATGCGTGTGTTTTGTTGCTATAGTGGCATATCAGCCAACACATTATTGTTTATTAAAATACATATTTTCTTGGCTGAAAACTCAAACGCATGCTGTCCAGTTGAGTGGAAAAATTCACTTTCTCCTCCCACAAAATTCAATTGTTCTTTTCATGCCTAAAGGATAATAAAAACAGTAATAGAAAAAATCTTGACTGAAGATGTCATAATTCCTGCATGAAAGGGTTAAATAACTGAAAACATTAAAAATAATTTTGAAAGTGAAAAGGTAAATATTATTTGTATAGTACAGGATGAGACTTAAAGCTCTTTACAGTTGATGTAGTTAGAGTGGATAATACAAGAATGCATTTGAGGAACAAGGAGTTAAAAGGGTAAAAAACAAAAAAAAAGTGACAAGTAAATGGCAAGGATTAGAAAAAAAACACGAATACAGTAAAAATACATAAAAGTCAAATGTTATTCGTGCCTCCCTCTCTTCTAGGCACATTTTAACCTGTCATGATTTTATATTATATGTTGAAATTGGTGCTTTGCAGTATTAATTTTCTAGTTCTTGTTAAAGAGAGCTCTGTTATTATGAGACACATGAAAGACTTAACATAATTTGAGGGATTAGGCTCAAACTATGAAAACCAATCAGAAGTATATAAACCAGGTTGTCCACATACTTTGGGATATATTTACTATATAGTATATATAATTTCCAACATGTCAGTGGGAGGGAGGTTCTTGTTGTTAGATTGCAGCCCAAAACATTGCTCTGATATGATCTCTAAATGATAATTTGATTGAGGAACACTGAAACACTGACTCTGACAATCACAAACAATTAAATCCCAGAGAAACAGTTCAAGTGGGAGGAATTTGTCTTGGTGACACAATTAAATTACACCCCCACCAGCTTCCTGCAGCTCTCCAGCTCACAGCACACTGTCCTGCAAACGTCCAGGCTGAGCTGAGGACTTGCTGGGAGGTCGTGGGTCGATGGAAGACAAAGCTCTGCTTGCTCAGCACATCAGTCTTGCAGCTGTGGGTGGTGACACCAGAAGACCCGGAGGACAGATCCTCAGTGAGGAGCTGAGAGGAAAAGCTTTAAATGAACTCATGCAGCACATCTTAAGTAATAAACTCGCTCTACCTCTGCCCACGTTTTTAAGGAACAATAAAAGTTATTTTAATCTTAATCGTATTTTCAGATGATACCTCACGCAGAGGAGACGATGGTAGTTTCAGACTGTGTCTTTTAATTAAAGTCTTTGGCGCCCTCATGTGGCCGGAGAGAGTTTTTCTCCACAGCAGCTCCAAACTAAAACCCAGCTTCGCAGTCGGCATCTATTTCCGACTTAACAACACTGGGTAATGAGGGGCAGCTGTGCAAACCTCTGTACAGGCAGGCACGCGAGGAGGCACGTGACGGTGCCTTCAGGTGCAGTCAGAAAACTGGTTAGTTTTAAAATTTCATTTGTTTTTCTTGTCAGGTTTTGCAGCCTCAGGTGGAAACTGATACTAACTACTCAAGTACAGTAACTCTGCTACACTACATTTCACAGTACAGTACTGTACTTTTTTGTACTTTTGAGTTCACTATGAAGTATTTACTTGAGAACTAGCAACTATACTTTTTACTAGTATCAGTGGTATATAACTACATGTAACTGCCACTAATTGTCCTTTAATAGAACCAAGTGTAATATAAAACTGTAAAAGCTGGCATTATTAGTACCTCTATACTAATAACAACTACTCACATATTAGATGCAGTTTTTTTTTGGTTGTTGTTGCTTGTGATTAATTATTTTTACACAAGAAAAGTCTACTGGTTGGCCTCCATTTATGGTCGATCATCTCACAGTGAAATGGCCTGTGCATGGACATCTAAAATAATGGAGTTTTAACCCCCCAAACTGGTGCCTTTTCTCTGGGCCAAATGGAGCATCTGCACGACTACAGATTGCTCCAAGAAACAATTTTACTGTGAAATAAATTTTCCAAGAAAACCCCACAGACCCTTGAAATTACAAGTCTTTTTAGTGATGTGGAAAAAAACATGTTTTACTAAGAAAAGTTACCCTTTTAACTACTGCTTTGTCTCGCCATGATGATGGATGAACTGTATTAAACTGGGACACACTGGTGAATTAGATTGCCCCACAGCCACCAGTTTCAGTTGGTATTTTGTCTTTCATTTACCCAACCTTTGCAGGATGACAAGACAACACAGGTACACACTCTTCACTCTTCAGTCCCAGAGCTTTCCTTCACACCTTTTCCATCTTGCCTCCTTTGTTGCTTAGTTTCTGTTATAGTTAACATTACTTTAGAGGAGTACTAGTGTCTTACTTCAGTGATTTGACAGCTCTTGCCATTTCTTCAGATTTGCGCCATGCCTCTGGCAAACTCTCCCACTAATATACTAGAGGAGGGTGGCTGGATGGTGGGTAATTGCGGTGGGGATCATGTGGCCCCGCCACCTTGGTCTTTTGAAACTTTTGCCCTGTCCATGCTCCTTTAAATTCACTAAACCAGCTGAGTACTGACACATTAACATATGATATAAACACCAGAAAAGAAGAAAGAACAAAAAATTTAAAAAAAGAAGAAAATAAAAGTATGCAGAGAAAATTTCTAGAATAGGGTAAACATGATGTCTTGGCTTTAATCTGTCTTGTGACTGACCAAAGCTGGCAGATAATTGAGTAAAAAGTGTAAAAGTTCCCTTTTTAAGTACAAAAAATAGTGATAATCACTGATTATCTATGACTAAACTGAACAATGGAGCTTTAACAGTTGTCATCTCCTCACATGTTTAAAATATTTCTTTAATTTTCGCCAACTTAATAAAATATATTCAGGATTTCTTTTTAGTTTTGGCCACAAAGTAAGTGATTTAAGACACCATTAGTCTTCAGTAAAGAGATAAGGTGATTTATCCTTTATTTTTGACCTTTGACATTACACTTATATAGTCTCTTGTGAGCTCTAAAAATATTTTTCTGAATGACCGACACCAATTAAATGAACTCCACTGTGTCTAATGTGTGTAATAAAAAAAAAAATCTTTGATGACACGTCCAAGTACAGATGGTGTCAAAGCTTCTAAAACATGGAGGCAAATCTGCGATTCAAGGCTTTAAATAAAAGTTACTTCATTCTGATTATTTTGTGGCCATTTTTTAGTTCCCATGTTGTGATTAAGTTCTTCTGACATTTAAATTAATTTGTTCCCACTTTTTTGATTAACATAAGTGTATAAACAGAGAGCCTTTCATCAAGCCTTTCATCTTACCGGCATGAATTAAATTGAGCATAGCGTTCGTTCAGGCGATTGAGTTCCAATTCAGTTTTCTTTATACAGCAGTGATTCACACCAACAGTCACCTCATGGTGTTTTATATAGTAAGGTAAAGACCTAAAATATTAGAGAGAAAACCCCAACAATCAGATGATTTCCTATCAGGTAGCACTTAGTGATTGTGGGAAGGAAGAACTCCCTTTTAACAGGAAGAGATCTTCTGTATGTAAACTAAGATAAAAACTCAGAGGCACTCCTGGCAGATCAGCTGATCTCAATGCCAGCTCAAATCAGCTGATGACTCAGCTGACAGCCCTCTAGATATCCAACTGATAAATCTTATATTAGGGCACACTATTTAAGCTGCTTTAGCCTGCTCGCACATGCTGTGCATCAACAAGCCACTCTGCAACCCACCTCCTCCTCAGTGCCTCCTTTCCTACTGTATCTGACTTAATAATAATAATAATATGTCATATTTGTTGTGTTTGATGCTGCTCTGTTCTTTTTGGGGCGGTCTTGGTGCTGCATTCCTGTCTCCACATTTTCTATGCACCCATGTGGATGGATGAGGAGGTCCCAGACCAGAGCCATACCACCAAATCTAAACTACTGCAGATGAAAATAATACGTTTTCTTTTCACTGTAGTGGTCCTGACTGAAATGTTATTTTGTGTGCTCAGTTTAGTAAAAATGTGATTGTTCTTCTTCTACACTCGCTCTGTCTAAGATAATTGTAGTGGTTGTGAGGGGAGGAATTAAAAAAAAGAGAAAGTTGTGCAACATCAGTTTATTTGACATTTTTATGGAACAATTTTTACGTCTTTGGCTTATTGTTTATTGGTTATTTACAGTAAATGAGAGCCTCTAAGAGGGAAGGTGTCTCCTGGGAGGACCTTTTTAAATCATGTCCAACCTGAAAGGTGACTTATATTTTATGAGCGTTTTCCTGTGAAGTGTGGAGTGGACATGTAACGCAAAATGGAAATAATTTCATGTACATTTTCTACACTGCAGAACATTTTCCAGTCACACATCGAGCACACCTTTAACAAGAAACTATAAAACACGAGCTTACAACAAGCACGTGAAAGCAGCACATCCGCTTTCCTGGAAAACATTTTCAAGAAAAAAGCAAAAGAAAAAGAAAGAAAACATGGAAATGTAATATCCCTGACTAAACTCCGGACTCACCACCATCTGATGTGAAATTTGTTGTGAAATCAGTTTCCAGGAACTAGACGGAGGACAAAATGATCAACAACAGCAGGACACCAGCAGCGCCTCCAGCTGTGATTTATCAACATGCAGAAGTCCAATTTGATCACGACTGCACTTCTGTTTTCAGCTCACGAAAGTTAATGAAAAGGGCCAAAGAGAGACAGATTTTCTGGCACCAGTGAAAGGAAAACAAGCTTTAACGCTGCGCTGACTATAATGAACAGTGCTTCCAGTGAAAAACATGTGTGCGCACTGGGAGGAGTTAAACGTTACTGACTCCAGCTGCTCTCTTCACCTCCTATCATAACACCCCAGGCTGCAGAGGGAGCCGGGTCGGAGTCTGATGAATGAAACCTGGACGACACATCACCGCCACCTCCTCCGTTTCTTCTTCTGATCCCGATGATGATGATGATATGATAAATCTGCAGCCACGCGTGGACGATGAAACCCCAGAAACACCAGCTCGGACTTTCCGCAATTTTTCCTCGAGTTTGGAGGAGCTGAGATGAGACGCGGAGACTGAAGAGTTTTCACGGAACAGCAGAGGTAGGATCGGACCTGCTGCTCTGCGTGTTGAAGCTCTGCATGCAGATTTTATGTTGAAATGCATGTAAAACATTAGAGCTTAGAGGTTTTAATGCATGAGTTCAAGAAGATGCAAAGGAGGGAATAAACAGAAACAATCTGATATTAGAGTAAACTGCGACCATTTAATCATTTAAATGCCTTTTTACCCAAATGGAATATCTTGTTGTTGAATAAAAAGCAGTTTAATGTTATTTATGGTTATGTTTTTCGGCTTTTACAAAATGCTTTGCACTTGATTAACTGTAATCTACATAATGATATGATTTTTATGATGTTCTCCAGATCTTTTAATACAACATGAGCAGTAATACCTCAACATGTAGGCTACTCATTTGAAATATTTCTGAAAAATGTCCTCTGTGAGGGGAGTTAGTATATATGATATTCTATGATTATCATGTCAGATATATTAATTGAAAACAGGTGGAGCTGCAACTCATTTTACCTACTTTTACATGTACATTACATGCATTTGTATAGGAATGTCTACATTTTTCCTCTGAAAAACTGTTTAAAAAAAACCCCCACAGCTGCCAGCTAACTATGTAAAAAGTGCCACATTTCCTCTTTTAAAGTAAAGACTGTAGTACAAAAATGGTAGAAATCTTTTTTAAACTACTTAATTAAACAGTATTTATTAAGGTAATTACATGTTTTGCATGCAATTATCTGCATTTTTTCTAAAAACAAGCTGTAATAATTTAGTAAAAAGTCTAAAAATGTTAACTATAACAAGTAGCAAAAGTAGTAATACTCAAGTAAATAAATATACTTACTTAAATTATCACTGGTTTTATGGATGAATGAACGGAATGAGGTACCTTTAACAGATGGTGTTTCCTCACATATTTTCAATATTTCTTTCATTTCCTCACTCTCTATTGAAAATATTTGGGGAAATATTTTAGTTTTGGCCACAGAATGAGTGATTTAAGACACCAAAAGTCTTTAGTAATGAGATGAGGTGATTTTTTTCCCTTTATTTCTGACCTTTTGACCTTTGGCATAGAAATTATATAGTATGTGGTGATCCTTAAACATGCAGCGTATAGATAGCTTATTTTTTATGAATGACTGGCACCAGTTCAGTGAATTCCTTGAACCCTGAAGTCCAAGCTTTACTGTGAGTCAAAGTTTTATCTGTGTAATTTTTAAATCTTTGACAACATGGTAACATGTCTGAGGACTGAGGGTGTAAAAGCTTGGAGGCAAATTTGTGATTTTGAGGCTATAGTCCTGTATGAGTCTTATTTTAATTTGGTGTGTGAACAGTGAGCTGTTTAATGAAATCATCACAATGAAAACTTCAGACAGCTGATATCCTAATGAAGAAAACATCATACTTGGCCACAAGGAGCATCGGGCTGTTTTAAAGGAGAACTACACCATGTTTACACATTATTGTCTGATTAGCTCTGCTGTGGGGAAGTACTGGTGTATTTGTGGACAAAGTATGAAATGCTTTTTGTCCTGAGGTACAAGTTTGACCGCTCCTCATCTCTGCTGCAGGCCACAGGCTACATTAGAATAGCATGACACACACAAAGCATGTGATTCATGATGGAAAATGCTCCCATTTTACACCAGTCTATGGGATTACACCTCTGTCTTTCTGGGTTAACAGTGGCAAAGGTCTTGTTTTGTTTGACCAACACTCCAAAACTTAAAGATGTTCATCTTACATTAACATAAAGCAGAGAAAAGCTCCAAACTCTCACATTTAACATAAGATGTATTTCAGTTATCCCAGAAGTTGTCCTACAACAGCCAAAACATTAAACACAACCTATAATAAAATATCTTAAATAAAGCAGAATAGCTCAATAAGATAAAATACAATATGTCAAAACCAAATAACTACCACTACACAAAATCTAATACAATAAAGGTAAAAATAAATAAAATTTAAATAAATAACAATAAAATGTATTGTAAAAAGTTGAATATAATACAATAAAGTGGCTAAATAGTGTAAAATTACTCAAATTCAGTGAAGCAATGGCTTACTAAATGTGGATAAAAAGGACAGAAAATGTCAACAGACATTAAAGTGGTTCAGTATAACAGAGTAAGTGTAGTGGACAGTGCAGTAAAGAAGCTGGAACAGGAAGATGCTTAATAAATGGCTTAAATGGTGAATTAACTGTCATGAATTCAGATTTTATGTGTAACATGTGTACTGTAACCTCCTGTAAGTGCACTGTTTCCTAGAGTAAAACTTAAGCTGTTATTGTTTCTGCGTCCAGTCCCTGAGAGTAATTCTGAGTGTCTGCAGTCCTTCAGGTCTGTAACGAAGCTGGTGTCTGTTGGTGCTGTTTGCAGTGGAGATCGCCTGGTGCTCGTCATGTCCCTGTGGATGATCCTTCCTGTCAGCCTGCCTGTCTTCACCATCACAGGAATATGGGTGGTGTGAGTACCTCTGAGTAAACACACCATACATCAACATTTGCAGGAGGTTCTTGTGTCTGTTTGTACACTTTAAGTTTAGAGTGCATTTAAAGTTCATCTCTCTAAACACTCCTGCAAACATTTACCTCTTTTAGATAAGATTAGGATTAGTTAGTGTAAATAAATTCAGTTGCTTCCTCTTAATTGACTAACCTTGAAAACATTAAATGCAAAATGATAAAAACTGTGATCTTTCTGCACCTAAAAGCAACTCATGATTCCAGTTGTCCGGACATGAGTGTGGTCACACAGGTTATCGGTTATCCCCGCCGTGGTCACCATGACCTCAACTGACTGTACAGAGTTCACGTGTGTAAAACGTTTCCTTTTTTGGAAGCCGGGAGAAACTGCTTGGTATTTGTTTAAGGACTGTGTAGGAGAAGAGTCATTTTAGAAATCCTCCCCGGCTTGTGTGGTACATCCCCCAACTCCTTTTTACTGAGTCACCTGCCCACACACACACACCCACACACACACACACACCTGCAGCTCCTCAAATGGCATCAAGAGCTGCTTTTATGCATCTGTCACACTGCAGCCAGTGCAAGTCTACAGGTGGTGCTCTAACAGTCATGCTCTATATTGTTAATGTTTGTGCCTACAGTCTGAAACAACCCATGTAAGCATTCCTGAAAGGACATTTAGGAGAATTTCTACCACAAGGGACCAAAAATGTCTGTGTTTCTAATGGCAACTTGACGCCACTTGGGGTGCTTGAGTCAGCGCCCATAGACTCCAGTGTTAAAATGACCTACTTTACAGCAGAAATCAGCAAGTTTACAGTCTGCTACAAAAAATGTTTTGTCTGTCCTGCTAATGTTCCTGTTCATGACAGCTGTGGGGGTGATTTTTTTTTCTCAGTATAACTCACCCATTTAAATGTGTTAAGGCTTAAAATTTTACATACATCTAGCTGTCTGGACTGTGGTTTTTGCTGCTGGTGCTTTTTGGAGTATTTTAATGCAAGTATCAGACAATAATATGTCCTGCTGTGCGGTTAATTGTACTAACAGACCATCAAGAAGTCTGTTTTGTGAGTGAAATTCTAGGATTTTATTTGTATGTTACTTAGCACTAAATAGCAGGTATCTGTTTCTGTGCCTTACAGTCTAAGAATCATTATAAGGCCAAACTCAAGGCTTCAAAATTCAAGTCCACAGGCCAATAGGTGCCGTCTCAGTGGCTATTAGGAGGTAAATACACCTGACCTTTGACTGCCTGACTGGATTTTGTGCCCCTTTGTTTTCACTCGCTGTTTACTTTGACCCTTGACGTTGTTGAACCCTAGGCCTTGGTTTAGGTTTACACACCAAACCTACTTGGTAAGAGGAAAATATCATGGTTTGGTTTAAATTACACCTTTTTACAACACTAAACACAATGTTAGAAAGCTCTTTTTTCTAGGTTACCAGGGTGCCATGTTACGCCACATACAAAGGTGACTGAATATCAAACTATTCACATCCAGTCCTGTGAAAAACTAAGTACACCACATAATTCAGTAGCTTGTAGAACCACCTTAAGCAGCAATAACTTGAAGTAATGGTTTTCTGTATGGCTTTATCAGTCTCTCACATCACTGTGGAGGAATTTTGGCCCACTCTTCTTTACAACGTTGCTTCAGTTCATTGAGGTTTGCAGGCATTCATTCATGCACAGCTCTCTTAAGGTTCCGCCACAGCATTTCAATCAGATTGAGCTCTGGACTCTGACTGGGCCGTTGCAACACCTTGGTTCTTTTCTTTTTCAGTCATTCTGTTGTAGATTTGGTGCTGTGCTTTGGATCATTGTCCTGTTGTGGGACCCAGTTTGGGCCAAGCTTTAGCTGTCGGACAGATGGCCTCACATTTGACTCTAGAATACTTTGGTATACAGAGGAGTTCATGGTCGACTCAATGACTGCAAGGTCCCCAGGTCCTGTGGCTGCAAAACAAGTCCAAATCATCACCCCTCCACCACTGTGCTGACAGTTGGTGTGAGGTGTTTGTGCCGATATCCTGTGTTTGGTTTCGGCAAACGTGGTGCTGTGCACTATGGCCAAACATCTCCACTTTGGTCTCATCTGTCCAAAGCACATTGTTCCAGAAGTCTTGTGGTTTGTTCAGATGCAAGTTTGCAAACCTAAGCTGTGCTGTCATGTAAAAATGTAAATACAGATCATAATAACAGCTTCTATTGGGTTATTTTCTGTGATACTACAGTTTATGTTATATTTAAAAATCGCAAATGCAATTGTAAGGGAGCTATCATGAGATAGCTACAGACTCTGACCCAAAACTTGCATGAGTTTCTATAAATACTTTATTGGGAGAGGTGCAAAGATGTTTCACACATGTGCACTAGATGACACGATGACAACTAAAGAGGAGAAGACAGAACAGGGCCAAGGATACAGAAAGCAGTAAAAACATCATGTGTATACATACAAACAGCAGGACAAGTTTTTAACAGGCAAGAAACACCAGAAAACCAACAACCCTCGCAGTGTTGCACAGCTGGACCTTTTGGACAGCCAAGATTACACCTAAACAAATTTGTGAGTTTTTATGGAGGTGATGAAAGTTAAGATGTTGTAAGTATCTCTGCAGTAAAATCTAAGAATTCGGCTCTCTTTAAGCAAATTGAAGGCAAAGTCCCTCTAAAAGCAAATCTAAAAGCAAGCTATCTTAAAAACACCTCTGAGCACTTATTTAGGCAGTTATTTTAAAGCATTTTCTAAATTAACTTTAATTTCAGTGCTATTTGGGAGATAAACACGGCATGTTTAAACTCAAAACTTAAACTTAACTAAAAGACTTGCAGACTTTGCACCAAAATAAAGTTTACAAAACTTTTTTTCACCTAGAAGTTATACGTCTTCTACCTGCTGCTGTTGCTGTGCTCTCCTGTAGATTTCAGTTGGTTCAATGAATCCATAAAGGGCCCAAATCCACCAAACTTAAATTGTTTTGCTCAGTGGCCATGATGTAAGATTTAGTCTTTTACCCAATCATGACCTACAGATCAACAAATACGATGAAAAATTCTGTAGATTAGTTTATTCGTTTTTAGGTTTAGTAATCAGAATTTTGGGGGAAAAAAATGCAGAGTTGGGCCCTTTATGGATTCTTTGATTGTCAAGTCTCTTTCTTATAGCTCTGAGTAAGAATACTAATAAAACTATTCCTTTGATCAAGTTATCCCAAATGAACGGAATGCATTTATAATCATAAATTCCTGGTGTAACCTTTTAATGTAACCTCTCACTTGTATCATGTAACTCCACAATGTGCATTAGAAAGATCATTCGATAATAATTTCTTTATAAAAGCCAGTGTAGCATTGTGCAGGTCTACATCAAGAATCGCACAGAAGACTTTAAACCTCGTCTCATCACATTTTCTAGTTATTGTTCTAGATAATGAACTCTCAAGAAAAAATGATACTAATCTGTGGTCATAGACTGAGCTCTGTGAACCCCTGGACAATGTCTTTGTACACTTTCTGGAGTTTTAGGATGCTGGGAAACAGCTGATTTCCCATTCTTTTCTCTTCTAAGTGTGAGAGGATTCACAGTCTCCTCTGTGAGTATTTTACGCCTTTGTTAAATGGGTGCGAGAATTCTTCACCCTGGGCCTCTAAAGCTTCCCCTGTCAGTGGTGAATCTGTAATCCCCCTCCATCTGTCAGACCTGCTGTTTCTTCAGGCACGTCGACACCTGTCTGTTGATGCCTTTGAATGCTCTGTCAGCTACTTGCATGACCCAAAAACTCTGCAGCACACATATTTTAGATTCATTCTTTAACTTGTTTGTTGCATGAAATCATATCAATAACAAGTCATGCAATTAACGACATGACTGAGCAACTTGTTCTCCTCCCTGGACGTCAAATACTGCTGCACTGTCAGATGCTACAAATCATGAACAGGGTGTCCTTTGGCATCTGTACCTTCACACATGAGTGAATGTTACATGCTGCAAGTTAATAGGCCTTTATTAAAGAGTGATAAAGTCCACATTAGCAGGCTAGCAGGGTGGTGGTGGAGTAACAGGCAGTTTATGGTCACCATTGTTGTCCTTGATGTCACAACTAGTGGTTGATTTAGACTTCTGCAGTGAATTTTTGTAGAGCCTACGACATAACCTATGCAAGTAGCCGATGCTATTGCCAGCATTTATGCTTGTGCGTGGTGCATTATGTCTTAATTACCTTGTGGTCGTGTCCTGGTGTTTTATATGCAGTGCCAGCCATGATAGAAACAAATAAAATGCTGGGACTTTTTTTTTCCCCTCCTTTTTTCCCACTCTTTGTTGTGGTCTTTTTTTCTTTTTTTTTCGGAGGCAAACATATTTCTTTTTCCACTTCTTTGTAGATTCCCTCACGTCCATTCTGATAGTTTTGGCAATCTCCCTCCAGGAATTTGCTGACATCTGTGAGTCCTTATATTGAGGCTATGATTATTATTCCTTATCGTGAGGTGATGATTATTATTCTCTCAATGATAAATCGATCAACCAATTGAAGTAGTTGCGAGCAGCGTCGAGACGATGTGTAGTTACATTTCTAGGGAGGTGCATGTCAGATTATACTGTAGATTTGCGGTTACAACATGCCTACGGTGTAGCTTTAACACATAAGTCCCCTGTAAGGTGCTTTTCCCGTTTCGACTTCTATTCCTATTTTAGTGCTGAAGCTGTGACTTTTTTTTCATTTAGGAGAAGACTGCAGTGAGTCAAAAGTGCAGAAACATGAGTATAAATGGTTATGGGGGTTTTGATGACCGTGTGCACGAACAATGACCAATGCCTCAACCATAACCACTGCATAAGTCAAAGGTTTATTAGCCAGGGGACCTTGTCTTGTTTGGGAGTTTGTTTCAGTTGGTTTTTACTTGCTGGTTAGATTTAGGTACTAAAAACGTCTGTTTGGTCAGGTTTAGGTACTGAAAACTATTTGGTTAATATTAGGCACTAATAACAACTAGGTTACTTGGTTAGATTTAACCATTGCTTTTAAATGTGATGCCAAGGGGTGCTTTACAAGTGTCCATATGTCACTTGTTGGGACTAAGAGACCCATCAGACTATTGCCTAAACCTGATGCATCACAGCACTGACTCCAAAGGTCATCTTGTGTGTGGTTTGGAGGCGCCAGCAGCTTTCAGAAAAAGCACTACTTGATGCGCTGGGAATGAAAACGTGCTGAGCTGAGAGGTAGCATAACTTAGTCTCCAGTTTATCATCATTCACTCCATTATCTTACTTGCCTTAATCTACCAGGTATGCAGCTTTAAAGTCATGTGTATACACAAGAGGACTAACGAAAAGATGAATCACAGGAGGGAGGGAAGTGGATGTGAGTGTACAGTTCCTGTCAGGGACATGTTGGTGTCACTCCACTGTATCTCTCATCTGAACTATCGCTGTTTGTTTTGTAAAGGCCAGATCAATTCTTCTGACCTGAGAATTCCCTTGTTATCAGTGATCAATAAAGATGCTCCAGCAGTCACATGTCTGTTGGCAGCTTGTTTTTCTGGGTCCTTTGTATCTGAACTGTGGTGCAATATGTCATTTTGGTTGTTTTGAAAGAGGCTCATAGGATATTGCTGACATATTTAAACCTGGGTTACAGTGCACCAGCCAACATTTAGGTTTCACAATATGGCAGCTTTTTTTTAGGTGATGCTGGAAGAGACATATCTAACATGGAATTCCTTCAGGTTAAACCAGAAGTTATACAGCACTGTAGTCATGAGAGTGTTTGCAAAGGCTAAAGCCAATGCTCAGAGCTGAAACAGCTTCTTAATGGGCCATTCTTTGGTAACAAGCCATTTTAGGTTATCTAAACATGGTTAAAGTGAATGTTTGTAGAGTTGGGACTTCATATACCACACATATTCAACAAGAAGCACATGAGATTTAACCCATTTATGCCTTTTCAGAGAAGAGAGGAGTGGTGAAGCAACAACTTGATAGTTTTATTAGTGCTATAGTTATGTATGAAGAGATGGCCATGATATTTGGGATAAACCTGAGGAAAATGGGAGCATTGGCAGTTATATAAGTTAGTTATATAAACTAAATGCTGTACTAACTTGCAATATTTGCATGGTAAAATATGTATATTTTACCATGCAAATATTTACTCAAGAGCATAAAACAAAAAGTATCACCAGAGCTGGTAGAAATGTCATACACTTTGCACAATTTTGGTCATAAACCTAAGTAGAAGACAAACCTCTCTGAAGTGATTTAGTTCACTCTGTAGCGGTGGCCTACTTCACAAGGAGCTGGATTCCTGTGAGATTTGAGAGATTATGGCAAAATACTAGAATTTAACTCACCAAAACTGGAGCACAGACTTCTTGGAAGGTCTGCAACACACAGCAAACCATATTATTTGTCAGCTAATTCCTAGAAAAACAGCACAAACATGGTGGAGAGTTCCAGTTCAGTGATTAGAGGTGAGGCCTAGCAGCGACCAGCTAAAGCCGAGTTTTGTACTAGGATTTAGAGATGCTTTTTAATGCTGTAAAGTTGGGCATTTTAACACGGGACTCTATGGGGATTGACTTGTTTTTAGAGTCAGCCTCAAGTGGCCATTAGAGGAATTGGAGTTTTTGGAACTTCTGTGTTGGCTTCATCTTTTAGTTTGATGCTTGGAAATTGGTCATGAGAGACTCAGTTTTGCTAGGCTTCAGGCTACGTAGATGTTGTTAAAGCAGATTTGGTTTGGACCAAACAGCGTTGCAGGAGGAACTACTGACCAGTGAAGTCTCAGCTACAGGAGAGGTTATGGGTGGGAAAAGACAGTGATGGTTCAACCAATCAATTACCAATTATATTTGGAAAGCACCAACCCTTTTCAAACTGTCTCCAAGGACTTCCCAGATGGTTCTGCGTAACAAACTGTCTGGTACATCAGGATACGAGATAAACGTTCCTGCAAAATGTCCATTAAATAGTCGCCAAACTTTTGTGCACAAGACCTCATGGAAGAGGCAAAAGGAAAGTCAGAGGATCACCAAAATTAGAAGAATTCATCCTCTGGGGAAAATGAATTTCACTGAAATCCATCCTTCAGTTTGTGAGACATGAGTCTGCAACAAAGTGGTGGACTAAGTGAGCATGTGCTTCTAAAACGTGCCTCACAGTGCATTCATGTGTCTGATGAATAATCTCCATTTTGCTGTTAGGCTCTGTTTGTGTGTGTGGAGGTAGTCACTGTGTAGCTGACACATTTAAGGGATTTTTTTTTAAACAGTTCTCTGGCCTCACTATGCAGGTTAAAATACAGCCAGCAGGCTCTGCGCACATGTATGACGAAGATGTCTCCATCTCTGAAAACAACTGTGTGGTGATTCATGTGTGTTTTGTTAGTTGGAAAAAATGTTAGAGCCTGGACTGACTTTAATCTAGTTGGATATGACAAAACTTTCACAATGGAGTGAAACAGACCTGATTTAACTTTGGACATGTTTTGAGAGCACAGCCACTATTATCTGCAGACCATATCATGACAGGATAATTGAAACAATCTCTTCTTCATTTCATGTCTGCCTCTTTAACTGCCTGTTCAGATCTTTGACCAAAGATTTTTGTCTTCTTTAACTTCACAGATATGCAATGGCCCTCTACAACCAGCACGTCTGCCCTGTGAACAACTGGTACAGCACTCACACACATGAACACACACATGTTGGGTTCATTTTAAAGACAGTAATGTTGGTGAACTGTTCACTACTTGCTCCACACCAAATAGACACAAGCTGCGTTTCCACCGCAAGAACTTTCCCAAAGGGACGAGGAAACTTTCCAATGCAGTGACCAGAGGCCAGTTTCACAAAGATAGATTTTGACTCTGGATAAGATAAAACAAATAGAGTTCAGATAGATGTCTACACTGCACAAAGCACTTCAGACTATTGCACAACAACTTAAGACTTACTGACTGCATCCAACCGCTTGGCTTTGTTTGTCTAAAATAGGCAAAAGAACAAAGAAAGCTTGAAGACACTAAAAAATGGGACTTATGTCCAAAGACAAATGTCAACTCATGACCCCATTTGGAAAGCATCACCACTTAACCCCCCCCCCCGCTCAGTGTTGCCTGCCCCTTTCTCGGTATGGTTACTGCATTGCCACCACCTGCTGAACTGGAATGAAGTTTGTCATAAAGTATTAAAGCTTTTCCATCAATTGGCAGACTAATTTGTCCAATCTTCCTGGGTTTTTAGGAAAACTACAGACCACAGTGGAAATGCATACAAAAAGTGGTCTAGAAGAAGCTTTAAATTTTTCAATTCAATTAAAATATCTGAGTACTTTGGGTGGAAATGCAGCCTAAACAGACTAAACAGTAAACAGTGGAGTATTTAGCGAATAAAGATCCCAAGGATTTGATAGAAAATCCTAAAAATGAGCAAATCTTGGACTTAAATTTATAAACTAAGACTCCAGTGAATGATGATGTTGTTCCTTATTTGCTGGATGAGTAAAGCGGCTCAAACCATATCAGCTCAAAAATTGATAAGAGTTGTGTTTCCAGCTTGTTATCACTTTCCCCTTTGGTCAAAAATCAGCCAAATCAAATAATGTAGGTTAAAGGTTCTTTCGGTGTTTTCTTGTAAACAAGAGTGTGTCTTTAACAAATATAAGCTGTTTCCCATAAACAACATAAAACTAACTTCAAAAAAAAATTATCCAACATTGTTTCTATCATGTTAATTTGCAAGCGGTCTCTTTCTTTCCTGCCTGTGTTGGCACATTGCTTTTTTTCTTGCAACATTATACCCAAATGCAAAGAAGTGCATAGTGCTACGTCAGGTCAAAACACCCACAGGTTATCTGTAAATATATGCAGATTTAGGCCCTGTCCACATGTACACAAGTATTTTGGGTAAGTGTAGCTTTTTCTATGCGTTTTGGCCTTTCGTCCACACGTAAACGGGGTTTTAGGTCACTGAAAACGGAGCTTTACCTGTGGACGAAGAAGAGCTTTTGTGTGGCAACATCAAAGGTGTGCTTTTATCTCCTTTTTTGACGTCATACTGTGCGCCGTGTTATTGTTTGTAGACATTTGATTGGCCAACATTTCTATATGGTTAGGGTTATATCTCCACGTATTGCTTTGGCATGCTGTCGACAGCAGTTAAGATTTGTTTTCATGTGTATTTTTCAAAACGAACATGGAAAAACCCTCGTTTTAAAAAAAAAATACCCATGTATGCGTGGACGTAGCCTTATTTATGTGAGTGGAACTGAACCAAGACTTAATCCTGAATTAATCCTGCTATTTTTTTTTCATCAGCTCATCATCTGAGTTCAAAATGCATATAACGGCGAAATAAAACTGGAGAGGGACAGAAATCCCAGTTTACTCTGCTGAGCTTCAACTGATTTAAGTTTTTCATTTTTCATTTACATGTTTGTCCACGTCAGACAGCTAATCAAACACAAAACCTTGACTGAACTGGAGCTCTTACATGCAAGCCAGCTTTCACCTGGCAGTCAAATTTCCTTTGTAAAGAGAAAAACCTACAATTCTCCACTGGACTTTAAAGTCAGGGGATGAGTCTGGACTGATAACAGCTCTCAAGTTTAACTGAAGAAAATTTAGAGAAAACCAGTTTTTAGCATCTGTAAAACAAGACTGGAGAACTGACATGGTGCATTTGGAAGATTTGAGAGGTAATAAACACATGATAAGCAACGGACTGTCATGTACTGCCTTTCTGTCAGATGCCACCTGTGTCTCCTGTGTATCCTCTTCTGGTGTTGATCCCTTGACACTGCGCCAATATTGGCTGCCAACAGATAATGGTTGTGTTTTAGGGACCTGCAAAATCTGCATTATGACATTGGAAGTTGTGTATTTATCATCAGCCAGAAGACCCATGCTTTGCATCCCGCCTGTGAGTTTTGCATGTGCTGAATAATTTTTATTGCTTCCTGAATCATCAATCAATTTTTTTTTTCTTGCTCTTTGCTTTCACTTTAGATGGTAAAAACTACTTAGGTTTATGAAAAGACACTTCTTCACAACAGTAATTATGCACATTTAAAAATGATGCTCTAGGTGTTAAAGTCCTGTCTCACTGATGCCAGAACCCAGACCACAAACAGAACCACAGACAGTAGAAAAGATGGACATACCCACCGTTACGTCACCCACTGGTCTGTGAAGTCTTGTTACTTGTCAATTACAGATTGTTAGCCAATGAGCACAGCCTGGATAATCCTCCTTTCTGACTCTTAGAATGACCAGAGTTCACAAAATAGACTTCATGTTTTATTCAGCATGATCCTAAACCAGTGATTGAGCCCATAAAATCTCCAGGAAAGTGTTTACTGAGGTCAGGGCAGAGGGCTGTTTTCCCATAGACTTCTATAGGACTGGAAGTCTTTTTGCAACCACAGGAGTCGCCTCCTGGTGGCCATTAAAAAGAATGCAGGTTTAAGGCACTTGCATGCTGGCTTCACTTTTCAGACTCTTAAGCTGCATCCATGAACAGAGGTGGCATGTAACGAAGTACCATTACTTAGTTATTGTACTTAAGTAAAATTTTCAGGTATCTGTACTTTACTAGAGTATTTATTTTTTTGACAACATTTTACTTTTACTCCCTACATTTTCTACACTTTACTTTTTCAAAACAGGCTCGTTACTTTAGGTTTAAAACATTTGAGGGGAGTTATTATTTCCCGTCACGGTGTGCCTTCAAACATCAAACTGATTTGAACCTAAATGGAGGTTAACATAAAAGACAATAACACACAAAAGGCAATCCTATTGGTATATCCACATGACGGGATGAAAGAGGCAAAAAACATATAGTTTATGCATCATTTATAGCACTATACTCAGGGGTTAGAGTGGGCCGTAATAATCTGGTATTTTTTTGGTGTAGATGTCCATAAATTGTGGTTGCGGTACTTCAGTATCTAGCTAGCGCTACAGAAGAGGAATAACATGTTTTAAGTGGTAGGTAATTTCAAATGCAACATTTCTAACAGCTCAACAAATATCAGCAAACAGTTTAGTGCAGGCTGCACTGGTTAGTTTGCAGTACTGTGGTGAAGTTTACAGAGATGCACTGTGTTGGAGGGGTGCAGAGCAGCTGTGTGTTCATGGTCAGTGTTGGGTTACATCAAGGGCTGCAGACATCAAATTAAATTTAAGTTGATGGTGCTTAGATTCACTCACTGAATTCAGTTGGCTAAATCCACAAAGAGCAGCAGCACAGCTCAGCTGATCACAGCCTGTACACAAAATCTATTTGCCCTCACAATAGAAATTATTATGACTTATTTCTAAGTGATTCTTTTCCTCACGCTGTACCACTACAACTGATCTTAGGGTTCCCCCACCTGCCCAATCCCACTTTAACACCTGACTATATTCATTTTTCTGTTTAGTTATGGAGGCAAAGTCACCCATCTACAATGCAGACAACAGCAAATAGAGCTATTTTTAAAATTCTCTTCAGCTTTTACCAGAGTGTTTTTAACACAAGTATCTGTACTTCTACTTAAGTGATGAATGTGTGTACCTTTGCCACCTTTGGACATGAGCGGCAGCTTTGATAAAACTTGTAGGGTTTTAAGGAAAAACAACCCCTTTTCAGGACAGCAACCACATGGCTTGAGGTATATGGAGATGAAATAAACCACAAGAGCAGACTCCAGAGCTCTAACCTTTTTCTTTTTTTTTTTACTTACTGAAGACTACGCAAATAGAGTGAAATTAACCAAAACACAGCCTAGCAGTGATTCCAATCCACAAAATTCAAACCCCAACAACCCCGGATAATCTCTACTTATAGTTTGCTTCCCCTGTAATCGTGGGTGTCACTCCCAAAGATATTTATAATTTATTTACAAAATATCTCAAAATCTGCTCATATTAAACCCCAGAATAAATAACATAAGCATCCTAACAAAATAAACTACTGCAGAAACCTAAATAGTAACAAAAGCATTTTAACAAAAACCACACCAAAATCACCCCCTCGCTGCCTCCCGCCTTCAATGGTACAGTCCAATCAGCTGATTGAAAATGGAAGTCAGGTGGAGCATCCTCATGTGCCTGCTTCATGAAAACACCACCACCCACCAACCGGAAGTGGACCTTGGAAGAGAGAAGGGTTAATAAATGCCAAAACAAACCAAACTACTTTAAAAAGATACTCTCACACCATTAAATACCTTCAAATATTTTGTTAGATCAGGTATATTTATAATCAACATTTACTGAAATATCATTTAACAAAATCTTCAGGAAATATAAAATATATAAAATAATTCATCACTTATCTAGTGAAGGATACATCTTCCAGCTCCTTCACAAAACTGCATTATCTGATGCCCCAGGCTGGAATACTAATCTTGAGGCACTTTATAAGTTAACTGGGAAGTGGAGGAAAATGGGTGGCTGTGGCTCAGGAGGTTGAGTGGTTCATCTGCCAATTGGAAGGTTCGATCCCCGGTCTCTAGTCTGGATGTTGAAGTGTTTTTGGGCAACACACTGGACCCCAAATTGCCCCATGACGCATCCACTGGCATGGCTGTGTGTGGATAGATAAAAAGTGCTGGAAGTGTATAGAAAAAAGCACTGTAGTGTTGTTTGAATGGGTGAATGCAACACACTCTTAGTGCTCAGTAAGAGTAGAAAAGTGCTATAAGTACCACTCATATTGCCTTTTAAAACAGGACCTGCTGCAAATGGATCAAACCACTAGTTTTAACAGGCAACAGATGACAGAAACTTATAACTTCTGTATCACTTTTCAAGGCTTCCATCAATGTTCATCAGAGGCTCAGTATGTGTTTCAAACTTAGCTTTAGATGTACTTTTATTACCCGTTAATGTAGCACAACTCACTCACTGACTGTGAATCATTACTCTTTTCTGTGCAGATGCCCACAATTAAAACTATGAAGAATATAGAAAAGATAAGCATAGTTTTCTCACCTGGGGTGTTTGTGTAGCAGTAATCGAAGAAAAGGTCATTTCTGTCAGAGGAATCTTTTGTCAGCACACATCAGTGAGGTCACCCTCACCTTTTCTTGGCTAGCTTGTCAGATATAATTCAAACATAGTGAAGCACAAGGTGAAGAGCGAATGAAACGTTGAAGAAAATAAAAAAGCTGCAGAGGCAAAAGTTGACCTGGGAGGAGGAAAATGGTATGTGGGTGAAAGTAGGGAGGGAGATTTTAGGATTCAGTAAGCTAAAGTTATAGCAGAGATAAAGAATGCAAACAGATGGTTCAAATGAAAAGAGGAGGAAGTTGTTGCCTCTGATATTGAGTGACTTCTGTGGTATGTGAAGCTTAAACATGGATTCAAATCACCCATCTTCCCAACTGGTACAGAAAACACACAAATAATCCAAAGTACATTTTAGTTTATGTTAAAAGGTTTCCAAAAACTTAAATCAACAGAAGCTTATCAATACACATCTGTGAAACATCTGCATTAGCCGGTTGTGTGAAGAGTTCAGGTAGATTTTTAAGGCAGTAGCTGATGAATTTAGGTTATTGGTCGAGTTTCAGACCAGTTTTGTTTTCTTGCTGTAAAAATGTGTGAATGTAGTATTTTGATTTCGGCTACAAATAAAACCTTAAAATAAATAAAGCACAGACTGTTACATTGTGCTCAAACACATACTCAGCGTTAAACTGAAAACAGACTTTTCTTGTGGGATGTTTTTGAATGTTTTATACAGTATATGTGTGTGGATATTTATCTTATTGAACTTTTCATAAACAAATTACAAAGTGATTAATGAAGTTTTATTATTAATGGTGTGCTTTCTTGGCCATGTCTCCCTTGAAAAAGAG
>VUQI01060348.1:0-15370 GCA_015106735.1 Paratilapia polleni | reverse complement strand
TAAATAAATGTTAAATAAAAAAAAAAAAAAGACTAAAACTTAAAAAATAATTCTTCTTCTTCTTTCGGCTGCTCCCTTTAGGAGTCACTACAGCGGATCATCTGCTTCCATCTCACCCTGTCCCAGCACCCTCTTCTGTCACACCAACCCTCTGCATGTCCTCCTTCATTACACCCATGAACCTTCTCTGTGGTCTTCCTCTTTTCCTCCTGCCTGTCAGCTCCATCTTCAGCATCCTTCCACGCTCCTACCTTTCCTTGTCTCTCGTTGCCTCTGAACATGCCTTCCAGCATCATTTCTAGCACAGACTGCAAAGAGGAAACCAGCTAGCTTTTCTGATCTCCTCTGGCACTTTGGTTCAGAGTCAGGGGACCCTGAACCCAAAGTGACCTGCTGTGGTTTTTAGTACGAGGAATAGACTTCTGCCACAGGATCTCAGCCTGCTTTCAGGCTCCTAATGGATGAGCAATTTGGAGATGTAATCATAGTCTGACCCCAAATGTGCCTGAAATGTTCTTGAACTTAGGGATGCTGAAAAATCGAATGGGAAGTAATGAAAGCATGAATGACAGTTTTCAAGGTCCTTGTGGATATAAAAGAATCCATCCATTTTCTTATCCGCTTGTCCAGATTAGGGTTGTAGGGGGGCTGGAACCTATCCCAGCTATCTTAAAGCGAGAGGTACAGTGTACCCTAGACAGGTTGCCAGTTCATCACAGGCTAATGGGAGGATATTTTTTTTTCATATAGCGCTTTCAGCTGATAGTCAAAAGTAAGTTCATTGTCAAAGCTAAAACCTAGATTGGGGTGCTGATGTGGCTTACCAGGTTTAGCAGGCGACCCATATGCCAAAAGGCTACTGGAGGGGGCTGCGTTTGAGTGTCGTACGGTAGTAAAGCAATCAGTGATAAAGGTTACAGTAACATAATCAAAACAACACAAGCATTAACTGTGTTAACTTTTCACCTAAAAACATTTTGGGTTAATTTTCTACAGTCATTTGCGCACAGTGAGAGCTATGATGCCACATGTGTGCCAGCTGATGCTCAACCATTAACAGAGTTTCAAAGCATTTGGTTTCTTCCGTTTTCCTGCATTAATGTTGATTCAGTATGAAACAGTGAGGTGGGTAAAAATGTGATCTATTTAGTTCAGATTTATTTATATACAACAGCAGTTGTATCAAGGCGCTTTGTATTGGAAGGTAAAAACCCTAGGATCAGATGAACTCCAGTGCTTGGAGACAGTGGAGAAGAAGAACTACCTTTTAACAGGAAGAGACCACCAGCAGAATCAGTCATAACATGCTGTAGTGGCATATAAATACATGGGGAGTAGAGAACTTGTGCACTGGACCACTGCTGTTATACTAGTGAAGTTTTTGCTGTCCTACCGCAACCAGTTTTGACTCGGGAGATAACATCAATTTTCAGCCTGATCTTTGAGGATTTTTTATATGTGGAGATTCAAATTCTAGATTTAAAGGTAGCCAGTGAACAGAAGGTAATATAGGAGGACAATCACCCATCTGAATTGGGGTTATTTATTAACTTCTTTATGACTGACTGTGTTTCAATGTGTTCAGCTGGGCCCACTTGAGTGTTTGAATCCTAGAAGCGAGCTGATGTCCTTCAGTACAATTCCTAACATTTCTGTGCCCATGCTTTCAGTGTCTGTCTGCAGCCTGATACAAATGCATGCTTGTGTGTACGTTTGCAGGGTTTACAATGAGTCATGTGAGGAGCCACTTCCGCTACAGAGGGGACCAGTACTGTGCTGCACCCTGGACAACATACCACTCATCAGGTCAGTGAGCCCACCTCTGCAGGTATTACAGGTGGAGTTTAATGGCCATGCAAAGCTGCTGCTGCTCTTGTTGCTGCTGCTATGTGTTTATTTGTAAAATCCCTGGTTTGTCTGCTTCTTGTAACGTTTGAGATCTTCAAAGAACAAAACAGCTGCACATTGTGATCATTCCTATCCTTCATTAAACCACAACGAGGAAGCAGACTGAGGGTCCTACTTCTACTTCTGCAATAATAACAGTATCACTGGAACACAATAAAACACACACCACACACATGATCTGACCACGGATATCAGATGACATGAAACAGCAGCCTGTCCTGCTGCTGTCTGTGGGTTGAGTTATTCTTATATTCTTGGCTATGGCTGCTTTTGTTTTTCCATTGAAGCAAACTGTTGCTTTATTTTTGGCCCCCTTTTCTAAAAAAGAAAAAAAGTGTTTTCCTCTTTTGCTAAAACTACCAATTGAAACAGCAAACAGGAAAATAGCAATATGCTTATGAAAAAATAAAACCTGTGTTTAGTGAGAAGATTTAAGATTCATGAACACTTTGTAAAACACAAGAAAGTCACCCATAACTTTTAAATACAGTGCATCTAAAGTTCAAATGTGCAGCTTTACATTAATCTGAAGGCAGTTATAGTGCCTTGCGAAAGTATTCATACCCCTTGAACTTTTCCAGATTTTGTCGCGTTACAACCACAAACTTTAATGTATTTTATTGGGATTTTATGTGATAGACCAACACAAAGTAGCGCATAATTGTGAAGTGGAAGGAAAATGATACATGGTGTTCAATTTATTTTACAAATAGCCCCCTTTACTCTGATACCCCTAAATAAAATCCAGTGCAACAGAAGTCATCTAATAAGTAAATAGAGTCCACCTGTGTGTACTTTAATCTCAGTATAAATACAGCTGTTCTGTGAAGGCCTCAGAGGTTCAAGCTTTGAACATCTCACAGAGCACTGTTCAATCCATCATCTGAAAATGGAAAGAGTATGGCACAACTGCAAACCTACCAAGACATGGCCGTCCACCTAAACTGACAGGCCGGGCAAGGAGAGCATTAATCAGAGAAGCAGCCAGGAGGCCCATGGTAACTCTGGAGAGATCCACAGCTCAGGTGGGAGAATCTGTCCACAAGACAACTGTTAGTTGTGCACTCCACAAATCTGGCTTTCATGGAAGAGTGGCAAGAAGAAAGCCATTATTGAAAGAAAGCTGTAAGAAGTCACGTTTGCAGTTTGCCACAAGCCATGTAGGGGACACAGCAAACATGTGGAAGAAGGTGCTCTGGTCAGATGAGACCAAAATTGAACTTTCTGGACTACATGCAAAATGCTATGTGTGGCGAAAACCCTGGACATCAACCTGAACACACCACACCTGTGGGGATGCTTTTCTTCAGCAGGGACAGGGAGGATGGTCAGAGTTGATGGGAAGATGGATGGAGCTAAATACAGGGCAGTCCTGGAAGAAAACCTGTTGGAGGCTGCAAATGACTTGAGACTGGAGCGGAGGTTCACCTTCCAGCAGGACAGCGACCCTAAACATACAGCCAGAGCTACAATGGAATGGTTTAGATCAAAACATGTTCATGTGTTAGAATGGCCCAGTCAAAGTCCAGACCTAAATCCTATTGAGAATCTATGGCAAGACTTGAAAACTGCTGTTCACAGACGCTCTCCATCCAATCTGACTGAACTGGAGCTATTTGGAAAAGAAAAATGGGCAAAAACTGCAGTCTCTAGATGTGCAAAGCTGGTAGAGACATACCCCAAAGGTCTTGCAGCTGTAATTGCAGCGAAAGGTGGTTCAACAAAGTATTGACTCAGGGGGCTGAATACAAAAGCTGAGAAAGCTTTTCAAGTTTCCAGCTGAGGTTCGAACAGGACCATGTTGTTGTGAGTGAATAGTGCTAACCACTGAGCCACTGTGCTGCCTGAGAGTGAGCAACATCATTTTAAAAATAATGTTGAACTGGACAGTTAGCCACTATAACAAAACCAGGATAGAACGAACTTCATTTGGGATATTAGTGCCTTTACCAAGTCAACATGTAATGAATTAGAGTAGCCTGGATTTGATTTTCTAGTAGCACGAGTGACCTCCTCGTGGTTGTTTAGAAGTAGGAAGGGTGTAACCTGTAAAAAGGGACATTTTTCCAGACTACTATACAACAAACCTCTTTTTGTCCCCTTCTGAGATGCCTTTTGCTCGACACTCTATAGTTATTTACAGAATGTACAGAGAGGCCTGTATATTAATTTACCACAAGAAAGTACAATATATTTTGTGCTGTCATTTTGTAACCACACACCAGCAGAGATATGGAGCCATGGACAATGAACAGTGTCTTCAGAAAGTCCCTGAACTGATAAGAGACATGCAGCTTCATAAATAAGTGTTTCTTTGACCCAAATGTCAAAGTGATGGAGCTGTAAAGGCGAGTTTCATGATATTAGATAAGGTAGAGTAAATTACTACTATGCATGACTAAATGTTATGATGGCTAGGCAGCATGTTTAAATTTTGTTTACTTGTTGAAGCCTTTATGTGCACCAGTAAAATCCAAGACATTTTTATTTTGGGGATTAAACTGAAGCATGTTAGTAAATGATACATATCCAGCCCTTGATGTGATCCATATTTCTGAATGTGGCCCTTAGGGAAACATTCAGAAACATTCAGTTTAAACATCTACTGTTTAAACCCCTGAATTAGGGTCTAAAAACCAAATGAGTTTTACTACCATAGAGCAGCTAAGAACACTATAAAGTGTTTCCAGTTTTCCACAGTTCCTGTGTAAAAGTTGTGTGCAGTAAAAAAAACAAGATGAAAAACTGAGATGGGGTATATGACAGCAAGCACAGGGGCTTGCACTTTTAGCCTGGAGGCCAGCCCATACTAACCACCCCTGTTCTCCTCTGTGTTTCCATTGTAGTAAATGTGGAACTCTGCCACCTGAAAGCTGCTTCTTCAGCCTCATATGCAGCACTGGATCATTTATGGGTAAGTATCCATACAGTTTTGGTCTACAAGCATTCAGCCAGATACACTTTTGTAGTATTTTTATTTTACCCTCGCACATATTTACCCAACATCTTGGTTGAACAAGACTTGTTTTTTCAGCTGTAGAAGCTCCAGCCAAGTTTCCTTTCCCCAGAATCCACTGCCAGCTCCCGCCTCAGCTCTCAGTCTGAGGGAAAAATTCAAACCAGGCCATCAATAGTGCCTTTTTCTGCATTAAATGACCCATAAGCATTCACCCTCTGACCATAAGGGCAGCGACTCTGTGTGCCAAAAACATCTATTTTGTGTGGTTTACTCAGAGTTCATTGCCCAGTGTGCAGAGGGTATATTAGCTCTCTTTCTCTGTTTGCTTTAAAAATGTTAGTCAGGATTCTGATAATTTACACTCAGGGAATTCACCCTGATAAACTTTGAATTTGGGAAATTTATAAATGGATGCTTGTAGGGCTTTCACATCCAAAAGAAGGCAGTTCTTTCCTGAGTTCAGAGTCAGGAACAGTTTGTCTGATGTTTGAGTTTCCTGTGAGCACACCATCAAACTTAAATGCATTTTGCAATATATTGTCAAACCTTTGACCTGACTCTCCTGACTGAAGCTGTCTATTTGCCCTCTCTACAGAGTCATTTACTTTAGGTGACCTCAGACCAGTGAACACCTGGTTATTGCAGCTTTTCTGAGAAAATGCTGGAATTTAGGGAAGTCTAAAAAAAACCTGTTAACCTGTCCCAGCTCGGAGTTTTTCCCTGAAAGATATTTATCTTTTAACTTGGCTAACACACATTAGCTGTTTTTCCATCCAAAGGGCACATACGCTTTTCACAGAGTTATGGGTTTCCTTCAGAACTTTGTTTTGCTGCTTTTCCACACAAAGATCGGGCAAGTTAGTCCACTGATGTAGGGATAGTGACAGTGACAATGACTTTATAAAAACTTTGCCACCAAATGCTTTAGAACATAACTGCACTTTGTTTTGCTGGTGACACTCTCACTTCATTCACTTTCGAGCTCGCTAAATCACTGCTGCTTGGGGTGTATCTCTCGAAATCTCTCTGGACTTCATCAGTAACCAAAAATAAGCCTGCACTGCCTCCTCAATCCATTTCTGAATTTTCTTTTTCATCTCTTTTCCATTTCTCCTACTGTCCTCCTTCTGGCTTCTGCTACATTGCTGGGTTTTTAAAATGGGGCTTGTTGTGCCTGTCATCTCCTAGATTAATCAATCAGCATCAAACCCCCTTCAGGAGTTTTGAGGGCCTGTCAGTAGTACCGACCCCACATTAATTACTTCTTTATGCCCCGAAAATGCCCCTGAAAGAGGTCCTACAGGTGATGCTCCCATTGCGGACCGCCTGATAGTTCCTGCAGTGGAAATGAGGCTAATGAGTATTCTGCCATCCATCACAACTCCAGATAACAAGACACAGGACTGATATCTATTATTTCCATTTCAATATAAAGTAAAAAAGATATCAAGAAAGCTTTTCTCATTTCGCTCAGTTTATAGCTCGTTATTTGTCACTCTAGGTGTCTTTGTTTCACAGATTTTAGGTGCTGTAAAAGAGTAAAACATCTCTCAAACAACAGCATACCACAAAATAATGAAATAGCAAAGCAAAGTAAAGCAAAACTCATATTTTTTAATGAGTTGTAATGTGAGCTCACACAGTAAAGTCAATATTTGGTTAAAGTGAAAGTAAAGCTGTAACTAATGATTATTTTCACTGGCATTTCTTTACCAGTCGTGCTCAGATTTCAAACCAAACATGGTCAAATGTCTTTCAGCTATTTTGCTACCCACTGCATTGTTTCCCTTTGTTTCCATTTAGATTTGCACCAAGTGATGCCATATAATTTGCAACACTTGGTGATGGAACTTATATGGCAGCCCATTTCTCCTCTACCTGCTGACTCTAGTAGTCTCTCCCAAACTCATTTGGATATGAGGTTTCAGTACTTCTAAAATGAATGAAACAAGCAGAAGTTGGTTTAGCGGGAGAGGGAGGCGGCCCTGAAATGTCACCTTTATGGAAATTTCCAACTGACAGTTGTTTTGTTCAACAAAATCAGAATGAAAACATTGCAGTTTAGTCAAGTTGTTTTGTGATGGTTACTTTTAATTTTCCGATGAGGTGCACTGCCCTGCGTAATGATTAAGAATTATTCTGTATATATACACTGTATGCCCTGTTTGTTATGTTTAGTTAGTGAAAATAGGGGGGGGGCTGACCATTAAATTCAAGTTTGGCGAGGGCTAATTGTGCCCTGGGGTCTGTAACTTCACGATCCTGACTTGATAGAATAGGAACATCTACTGGTCCATGCTGTCCTGGCCCCGGGATGAGCAATGTTCTTTCCAAGTTAAGAAATGTCAACATCTTACTTCGACATGAAGGATGGCAGATAAATATTTAAAGAAGGGACTTGCTGGTTTTCTCTTTCCAGTGAGAAAACAACAAGTTCTCTGTAAATGCCATTTTTATATGGTTGACTTTGGTGAAGCCTGTTAAAGTTAGGGCAATCAGCTCAGTCAGTGCTCAGACTTTTTCCTGTGCAGATGCCTGTAGTGTCAAAAATAGCTCTAAGATTGGAATTGGGATAAGCGAGAAAGCTCCAGATGTTTCTTCATCTTCATGTGTGGCAAATGAAAGCAACAAATCCTCAGATTTGAGATGCTGGAACAAGAGAATATTTGTATTTTCCATATAGATCATTAAATTGTCTAAATGCCACAGTGCAGGTGTGAACAAGCTCACACTCTGGAAATTTCTCCAACATCAAAAGTTTCCCCCCTTTTTTGTTATTCCCCTCTCATAAACAATACTCAGTTTATATTTGTGAGGGAGTTTGTTTAACTCGAAGGTGTGTTGTGAGATTAGAAGAATGGTGAAAGTCGAACCCTCACTGTGCAGCAGCTCGTGAAACGCACACATAACCCAGAACCCAAAACATGGAGTCTTATCGCAGCCTTCAGGCAATCATCAAAAACTGACCACTGTGCTCGCTGCTGGACTACCCACAGGAACATCAAAACAGTCGCTCTCTGCAGTTTGCAGGGTGATGAGCGCCAGATGTGAACGGCGTGAACATCAGATGGGAGGGTGGGAGAGTGGCGTGAAACTGCTGTGAAGCTTTGAAGGAGCCGTTTAGTAAACAGACATCAGGAATCTGATCACACAGAGATGTGCAGAATCATCAGATTTTACTCTGAGATCGCTGTTTCTTTGATGCTTCTTTTAAGAGTCTCTGCTTTGAGCACTACTAAAGATTTATTCTGTGCGGTTTGGGTATTATAAGTGTTATAATTACAAAAAAATTTTTTTTTTTTTTTTGCACACTTGCAGGGGGTGTGGCTACACCACTGACTTTACTTATATAAAAGTCATAATCCTTCTTAAGTAATGGTATGAATAAAAGTTTTAAGTATTTAAAGTACTCATTATGCAGAATGGTCCTTTTAAGAATCATACACACTATTAGTGTTTCATAATTGATTCATTAATGTGTATATATCAGTTTAATGTTGCAACTGGAGATGATTTTTAATTGCTGGTGGTAGCTTTATCTATAATAATCCAAAGCAATGGACAGTGCACAAGAGAGGTGAAGAAGAGAGTCCATGCAGGGTGGAGTGGGTGGAGACAAGTGTCAGGGGTGATGTGTGACAGAAGGAGCAGAAAGAGTGAAAGGGAAGGTTTACAAGATGGTAGTGAGACCTACTATGATGTATGGTTTGGAAACAGTGGCACTAACAAAAAGACAGGAGGCTGAGCTGGAGGTGGCAGAGCTGAAGATACTCAGGTTTTCACTGGGAGTGACCAGAATGGACAGGATTAGAAATGAGTACATCAGAAGGACAGTTCAGGTTGAGCAGTTTGGAGACAAAGTTAGAGAGGCAAGACTGAGATGGTTTGGACATGTGCAGAGGAGGGACAGTGGATATATTGGACAAAGGATGTTGAAGATGGAGCTGCCAGGCAGGAGGAAAAGAGGAAGACCACAGAGAAGGCTCATGGATGTAGTGAAGGAGGACATGCGGAGGGTTGGTGTGACAGAAAAGGATGATAGAGACAGTGTGAGATAGAGGCAGTGGATCCGCTGTGAAGACTCCTAAAGGGCGCAGCCGAAAGAAGAAGAAGGTAGTTTTATCTATAATAATCCAGCATCATACACTATATGGACAAAAGTACCGGGCCACCTACACGTTACACCTACAGGAGCTGCTTGGCCATGGAAACTCATGAAGCTCCCAGAGCAAAGTTTTTGTGCTGATGTTAATGCCAGAGGAGGCTTGAACTCCTCTGCAGCAGTTATTGAGTCAGCAGAGCGTTGGTGACTTTTATGCACTATACACCTCAGCATTTGGCGACCCCGCCCTGTAACTTTATGTGTTCTCCCACCTCTTTGCTGTGTTGCTGTGGTTCCTAAACACTTCCAATTTGCAATAATCCCACTTACAGCTGATCATGGAGTATCTATGAAGGAAAATATTTCATGAACTGACTTGTTGCATTGGTGGCATCTTATTACAGTATCATGCTCGAATTCAGTGCGCTCTTTAGAACAACCCATTCTTTCACAAATGTTTATAAAGGCAGATTGCATGGCTAGGTGCTGATTTTATACACCTGTGGCAATGGGACTGAACACACCTGAATTCAAGGATTAAGAGATGTGGCCCAGTACTTTTGTCCATATAATGTATATTGGTCGATTTATACTTAAAAATCTGGAGTTATATTTGATAATATGTGAGTCTCCTGCCTACAAGCAGTCTAGAAAAATTAATCTCAGACAGGACACTGGTGCACGCATTTCTGTTTGAACAGTGTGAGTAAGCTCGGTGTATCACCCTGAGGTTGTTTTTCTTCTGGTTAGAGATTGAGCTCAATCAGCTGGAGCAACACTTCCGTGGGTACAGTTCCTGGAAGAAAAAACATGGTTATGTAACTGTTTGATGAAAACTTCATCCTCTCTCTTCTGTTTTCTTCCTGATTTGTCATTTCCTTTTTCATCTTCTAATCCAGTGATGCTGATTGGCCTGCTGCGCTATGCTCATGTGATCGAGAAGCACCAGAACTGTATCCTCAACACAGCCGGCCTCTCCGCTGGGTGGATCTGTGCCGCGGGGCTCATCATGGTGGGAAACTTCCAGGTAATCAGTCCCATCAGAGTCGATCATATCAGAAAGTTTGGATAATGTTTATGAGTCCAGTTTTTACAGGCTCACGAGCAGCAGTTACAGTAAAAATGTGTTTTCTCGCTGACCTTTGCTCGCAGCTCTCATCTCTGAGTGTGTAATCATTCACTTCATGTAAATCAAGAGTGATAATAATGAAAGTTCTTTATTCTTCTGCAGACTTTATCTGTGCAAACTTTAACTCCTTTCTTCCAGAGAGTCATTAATCTGTCAGTAAAAGTGCTCCCATGTGGTTTTAGGCAGACTGTGTTCAGTGTTTAGGACATTCAGTGCAAGAAACTGCAGCCATATGGAAACATAAAGAAGCTGCAGTTGTGCGTAAATGACCAATTGTTTATCCCGACTGTTTGTCTGGAGGAACTCTTTCTGTTGTTTCTAAATAACCAAAAAATGTTATATTAAACTCAACTAATTAACTTTTATTCTAGTTTCACAGAGCTAATTTATTCCAGTGTTTGGGTACTTTCTACTAATGGTACTTCCACAGGAAGCCTGCAGGAATTAAAGGTATATTTAGATGCACACTGATTGAAAAATATTGAATATTAAAGGTAGTGAAGTCTGATTTTAGTTTACTAACTGGTATACAAATTTTGAGCAGGTTTTTGCTGCTTTGCTTTAAGAATAGTTGAACATTGATCAGTATTTTGACTTTTCCAACCAGTTACTTCCGGCTCAGCTTATATGAGGGCAAAAAGAGAGACCCGGGAACGACATAGAGAATCCCAACAATTTTCCATCTGGTCGAATTTAGAGACTTTACATAAGGGTAAGAGAAACTTGTGATAGTGGCCCAGAAAAGTCCCAAATCATTGTTATGCAATAGTTACATAATATCAATTTAGGGGTGATATTTATACATGAAAAATACATAAATAAAACTCCTGCAAAATGTCTGCACTTTCAAAAAGTAAGTTGCATAATTTGAGATAGAAATCTCACTGTGTGTGATTTAAGCCACCTCCGGCTATTGTACAGCTGCTTTCTTTGAAACTGAGGAGGAAGCCTGTATCCCATGTGTAGCCTAAAAACAAACTAATCCGGCTGTATTGTTTTTTTCTGCAGTGTAACATGTGCTGTATGTAGAAAATATAACACCAGGGCAATTTTGTACTTTTCCATGTTTACCAGAGTTAGGTGGGAGGTTAAAAATAGCTTTATTCTAAATTTTTTCTTGCACAGGCTTGATGCAGTGTTCAGACCTTGCAGCTTAGATAAGACTTCACATGATTTATGGGTCAGTGCCAACTGAAAGCAGAAGGCCTGGATGTAACAAACAGCATGAAGGTAATTTAAGAGACGGCCATGAAGGAGGTCAGACCGACCTGCCTCTCCTCAGCTAGGAGACAGATACTCAACTAATGGCCAACTAATCTCTGAGGGGAAGCGTGAAACACATTTCCTGCATCACTTTTCACACCTGCTGCTATTTAAAGTCACTATAATGTTTTGAATGAAAGAATGACTTCATTTGACTTTACCCAAACTTTGAAAGGCTGTTCAGGATCTCCAGGTCATGGTTTTAACTACAATCTAAACTAAACCATATTCTCAATTATGATTTGAAGAAAACAGATTTTGTCCCTGGTTCACATTTGTTTCGAATCACACACATCTTTGTCACTTATGTTCTTGCTTCTGACTGTTTGTCCAGAAAGCAAGTTTAGTAAAAACTCTGAGTTTTTTAAGCCCAAGATGATGGAAACTCTGGGTTTTCTGTCCCAGAACTTCAACTCAGATGAAGTTTCCATGGTGAGAGACTGTGAGCCTAACCTGCATGCTGGCAGGTTTTTTCTCTCGGACTCCTCCCCGCCTGCTGCACCTGAAGCAGCTGATTTATTATCAGATCAGAACTAAATCTATAGTCTTCATTTTTCTAACTCTGTGGACAGTAAAGCAGCTGTCAGGTTGTCAGTCATTTCCTCTACACTGAAGCATTTACCTTCTGTTACTGTAGTAATTGCTGTTTAAATAAAATGAAAGTGTGTGAAGCTTTAGACACATGAAACACTGATCAAGATGTGATGCTGTGAAGATGAGGCTGAAATGACTTTGAGACTCTAAATTTGAACTAAATTATATTTAAAATGAGTTTTTGAATCCAGGCTGCAGACAGTCTGAACGTGTTCGGACTGCGCTTCATGTTGAAATATGTTTACACATTGAAATAGAGTCATAAATGCTGCTGAGCAAAATTTTGAGGTTTGAACCTCAACATCTTTTCCACTGCAAATCACCAAACTCAGTATTGCTAATTCTAATATAACAGGTCGATAAGTAAACTGTGTCCTATCTTTTTGGTCCATATTTTCATCTTCAGTTTCTGTCATCTGCATTTTGCATTTTAATCTATGCCTAAACCTAACCAAGGAACTTTGGTCCCTAAATTGAACACAACTGTTACTAAAAACAAAATGTAAAAGTAAAAAAATATAGGAAGCTAATTTAAAAATAATGGTCTCACATGAGAGTGAACCCTATTCTCCTGGATGAAAGTCTTGTGGTTTAAATTGTAAGATATTTTGTTGGACAGAAAGTACACATCTCTTTTGAAACGTAAGTGAGAATTTACATTCTGCTGGATTTACAAACATCACGGGGGTGAGGGAGTGTTAGTGTTAAGTATCCATAGCTATCTGAAGCAGAATCACTCATATGAAGTTACATAACGAGGCGCACACCTCAGCCTGTGGTGCAGCTTATTGTGCTGCAAGTTCCTTTGATGCACCCTATATTTATAAGTCATAAATCAAAGCTGATGTGGTTGCAGATCATTTACAAGAAATTTCAGAGAGAAACAGAAACACTTTCTTGAAACTAACGGAGCACTTTCACTGGATGCATTCCCTGAAATCTCATGGTTTAACTGCGATCCTAATGACACCCCTTTTTGTGACCCTATTTCCAGCTTTCAGGACAAAATAAAGTTCTGTTTTACCCCCATTTGAATTCACCACAAGAGAGAAATCTCTTCAGGTTTAACAACAGCAAAACTGTGAGCTTATTGTTACCATCACATTGTTCCACAGGTGACTTAGGACGGTACAAATCTGTGACATTAGCACAGATGTGTGTCAACTGATGTTTCTCCTGTAGATAGAAAAAAAAACCCATAGCAGAAGCTCCATTGCATACTCTCAGGTATTGACTAATGATGTGATGGGTGCATATATACAGCCATGGACTTGAGATAACTATTCCAGGCTGTGTTGATGGTGGATTGAAGGCAGCTGTGATGGACCAGGGAGGAGGCAAGGAGGAAGTTCTTGTAGATGTAAAAACATCTATATAACTCTGCTATATAGATGGGCTATAACTCTGAGGTGTATGTGATATTGCTGTGTTGGTGTAGTTCCTACAATTCCAGTAGGCCAATTTATACTTAACAGGCTGTGTCACCTTCTTTATGAGGCTCAAATATCTTTTGCAGCTCCATACTGATTTTTGGGGTCAAAAATTTTTCAAAAGGTTGCTGACCCCTGATCCCTGGTCTAGATGGTCCTAGAGAAACATTAGTTTTGGAGAAGTAGTTTAACAAAAAAAAATTATTGAGCCTTTCTCTAGCTTCACACAGTCTTCCTGGGCATCAAAGACAGAAGTTACACAATGAGGAGGTGCACACCTCAGCCTATTGTTCAGCAAAGGTGGCTACGTGCACACACAGCAACTCTGTTCCCATTTTTATTCAAACCTAGTCATTGAATAGTCTGATTGTAAAACTGCGGCATGGGCTGGATTATGTCACTAAACACTGCTGTGAATGGTGGATTGATGTATACGGAGTTTCTGCTGTGTCGTGGCTGCTGAGTCTCTAATGTTCCTCACTCCTGCAGACTCTCAGCTCTTTGTAGAGCTTCCAAGCACATTTCCTTTTGATGTTCTGTTTGTTTTGTCTGGAAATTGTCTCGCTGCCTCTCTGTGGTATTGTGATCATAAAAACAACATTTTGGCTGCGTGTCGTGGGTTTGTGTTTCTGCCCTCAGTACACTCGAGTGTGGTGTAATTTAAGGGTGTGCTATCATGATAAAGCCCCCATTCATTTAAAAAAATAAGTTCAGTCTGTGGGACACTTTTTCTTCTGATTTATAGAAGATTTATTGCAGAGAAGAGCTGCAACACATGTACGCATTTACAGGTTTTTACAGTAGATGTTCAGGAACATACTTTAGGTTCATGGCCCAAACTTATAATGTATTTCTGTGCTTGTTGCTTCCAGTGCTGACCTGCATTAAATCTGCTGTTAAACCCATGTTATCTCTGGTTTTCACCAGGAATGCAACATATGTGCAGCTTTTGGATGTCACAGTGACATTAATGTTCTAAAGTTTGTCATTGGAAAGAAAGTAAGTATATTCAGTCAAGAACTGCACTTCGTTTCCAGCCATTGTGCTTTACTTGAGTATTTCTGTTTGTGGCTTAGATTCACTGGCCATCTTATTAGGTACACCCATTCAACCGTTCATTAACACAAATATCTAATCAGCCAATCACATGGCAGCAACTCAGTGCATTTAGGCATGTAGACATGGTCAAGACAACCTGCTGAAGTTCAAACTGAGCATCAGAATGAGGAAGAAAGGTGATTTAAGTGACTTTGAACGTGGCATGGTTGTTGGTGCCAGACGAGCTGGTCTGAGTATTTCAGAAACTGCTGATCTGCTGGGATTTTCCCACACAACCATCTCTAGAGTTTACAGAGAATGGTCTGAAAAAGAGAAAATAGCCAGTGAGCGGCAGTTCTCTGGGAGAAAATGTCTTGTTGTTGCCAGAGGTCAGAGGAGTAACGCCAGATTGCTTTGAGCTGATAGAAAGGCGACAGTAGCTCAAACAACCACTCATTACAACCAAGGTATGCAGAAGAGCATCTCTGAACACACAACACCTTGAACCTTGAAGTAGATGGGCTACATCAGAAGAAGACCATAATGGGTGTCACTCCTGTCAGCTTAGAAGAGGAAACTGCGGCTACAAATCACATGGGCTGACCAAAATTGGTAGGATGGTAGAATTTGGCGTAAACAACATGAAAGCATGGATCCATCCTGCCTTTTATCAATGGTTCAGGCTGGTGATGGTGGTGTAATGGTGTGGGGGCACACTTTCGGCCCCTTAATACCAACTGAGCATCATTCAAACAGCACAGCCTACCTGAGTGTTGTTGCTGACTGTGTCCATCCCTTTATGACCACAGTGTGCCCATCTTCTGATGGCTGCTTCCAGCAGGATAACACAACATGTCACAAAGCTCAAATCATCTCAAACTGGTTTCTTGAACATGACAATGAGTTCACTGTACTCAAATGGCCTCCACAGTCACCAGATTACAATC
>VUQI01060347.1:2832-15336 GCA_015106735.1 Paratilapia polleni | reverse complement strand
GCCCTGGAAAAAAAAAAAAAAAAAAAAAAAATGGTGCCTTGGGAGAAAGCCAAAGTCTAACAAGACCGAAGGGTGGTGAGACAGCGACACAGAGATGGATAGAGCGTCCCTGAATACAGAAGCACTTCAAAGAAAACAAATGAGAGCCTCTTCTGGAAGTGTGTCACAGAGAAGAAAAGGGATGTTGACTGAAAGAGAGAAAGTGAAAGAGGGTATGAGAATTAAATGGAGACGGGAGGATAAAAGAGAACCAAAAGAGGCAGGAAAGGCAAAGACGAGGAAGGCATGGAGGAGATGTGAGTGAAAATAAGTTTTGCTGCATTGCGAGCACTTGGCAACAATTCTCTCTGGTTTGGATTTTGGCAGCTTTGTTTTATGTCCTAAGATGATGCATAACTTAAACACACCTCTGTGATGTTTTATGCAGCCGTCCACTCTCAGTCAAAATGTCCTGGTTATCAAAAGTAGGTCAAACACTGACGTCACCCTACATGACTATCGGCTGATTAATTATTGTGTTCCCCCTCTCTCTCCTTCATGAGCTGATGTGAGTTTAGGAATCATACTGTAAATTCTGAAAACACGCTATTCACATGCTCTGAATATTTTAGGAGTGTGTGCTGTTGTTTTAGCTGAGAAAACAACAGCATAGATATAACTGTAACATGTATGCAAACCACAGAGAAACACCCCCATCTAATGAAATTCTCCAAGCATCAAGGTTGTGATATAAATACCACCCGTGCTTCACACCCACTCTCAGCCTTCAATTATTTATCTATAAGTTCTTCAAAGGTGCACATAAGGTCACTGAGCTCAATTTATTTGAAATGCAATGTTAATGTTCTCTGTCTGGTGTAAAATAGAAACTAAAAGATGTTGATGAACACATTTACTGCATCAGCATTTTGAATTTAAAATGTAAGTAATGATTTACACCTTTCCCATCTCTGACTGGATAATTGTGGGGGTGAGCTGCATCAAGGACCGGATTTAACCCACTTCATCCTGCAGCTTTTTAGCTCTTCACCGACTGTCCTCTTTACTGAGCCACAAACTCTCAGCACAGTTTCTGCACTCAGACAGTGGACCCAATTCTGCACCTCTCTTCTTCAGGTTAGCCATTTCCTGCTTCACTTATTTTATAGGCTTCTTGATTATACAGCCCCCTTATACAAAAATAAGACATACAAAAAAACTATACAAAACTCCTCCTCAGTTATTTAGGGTCAATTGCACCAATTGTTCCAGCCTGGTTCTAGCTGCTAAGTCAGTGTTTGTTAAGACCAGTCTTTGCAATAAAGTTTACACAGGTTGTACCAACCAAACTAGTTTTAACTACACCTGGTCTTAGCAATGCGTGGTCATGGGAAGACACACAACCAAGGAAACTTCACAGACATCGAAATACAACGAATACAGCTGCAGAGTCTCCACAAGAACGCACTGATTGGCAGACAAAAAGAAGCAATCGACAAGGACATAAATATAGAATTGTTCTGACAACAGCAGATTTCGTTCAGAAAGTGATGTGAGGAAAAAGTGGAAAACACTATTAAATAAGGCAAAGAAAGGCATCTTTAAAACAAGAAAAGAAATATCCATCAAACTAGCAGTGGTCCTCCCCTGAAAACGTCAGCATACAGTATAATTTTTATTTTAAAAGAGGATTCAGCTGCTTTTACTGGTTTTACTGGTTTACGGCACAGATGGTGCCGCCAGCTGTTGGATTGTAGCCCCCTCATAAATTTTGGAGACAGCGCTTGAGTAAGTTTGAATAGATATCTCCTACAAAACTGAAACCTCTCAATCAGCTCCTCATTGATTGTTTCTATCCCTGCTGACTAAAGGCCTGCTATTAAACTCGATATATGACTCATTACATTTTCTTTTAGTGGTACATGCTGTACAGACATGGCCAAAATTATAACTTTATGGCTGCTCCTGACTAGATGTAGGATTTATGCCCAGCCTAAAAGAGAAAAAGGCTCAAGTCTAGATCAAGTCAGCTTAGAATGCCAAATTATGATCGACTTACAGACCAGGCGTAAACCCCTGCTGATGCAACCCATTTTCTCCTCATTCTGCTTCTTCTCTCTTTGCCTCTAGGAGAACATCATCATGAATAAAAGGGTTAACTTAGTACAGAACTAACACAGACATATCCGAGTTACCTACACAGTGTTTTCCTGCACAGAGGACAGATTCAACTAGCTGCTAAGTGCTCTGGTACACTGTCAGGCAGGCTAATCTTAGCTCTTTAATGTGAGGGCTGGACTGGGCTCCTGTACTGGAGTGCCAGGGTAACAAGACCAGTCATGCTTATGTGCGCAGTCATCCCCCATTCCAACTCATTCAAAGAGAGAGCAGCACCTGGGACCTCACGTGCCTCCTTCACTATACTCCTTCTCTGTTGTTATTTGGATTTTTAGCACAACTCTCTCACAAGGCTAGATGAGAATCTCATAGATGAAGGAGATATTCAAAGCCTTGATCTGCTTATAAACACATTAACAGAGACCTTCCTCGTGTTTGGCAGAGCACTGGTCAAGCGGGCTGCTGGTGGTATTTTTTGATCTGCCAAGTCCAATGATAAGCAATTAACAAGTGTATTTGGCCAGTAACACTGGACAGTGACAGACACACATAAGTATAGCAGCACTTGTTAATGAACATGTGTGGCTGTAAAGACCTCCACACAAATAGAGCAGCAGCTGAACTCATTCAAAGAGTTAAAAACTTTTCAGTTTCATACAGATATATATTATTCGTGCTGCCTGTTCTCAATTTCACTTTTGTTCTTCCAGTGAAACCAAACACCTTCCTTCCTTCCCAAGCTGATTTCCTGTCAACCATGTGGTTTACAAAAATGTCTAAGTACCTGAGTTGTTGCTTAAAAAGTCACCTTGAAAAAAAAAAAAAAAATCAAACGCAACAGCTAAACAAAACAATATCAGCTTATAGCTATACTGAGAAAACACATCTCTTGCCACAGAACAAAAATCAGAACCACCACAATGATTTACGTGGCAGTTTTCTTGGTAACAACAACCACAACTAGAGCAGCATCATCTGCAAGATTGCATGTTACAGCTCTTCACACTTGACAAATGTAAGCCTACCCTTTTGTATTCTGCAATGGATACAAAGTTAAAACCATAGAAAAATACCTTCCGGTTTGGCTGCTGTTGACATTTCACAAAAGGGTAACTGTAATCCAAACTGATTACTGTGCTGAACCGTTTTGGATTTTTCTGCCATTATAAAACTGATCTTTGGACCTTAATATGAAACACAGAGAGAGATAAGAGTCTTGAGTTTAAAATCCTAATGGTATTATTACAGGCTCAAGTATTCGTGTCTAGTGAGCATACAGGTTTTGGCATCAAATGGCAGGTTCAAAATGTTAAGCACTGATAGTTATTTAAGCATTTTAAATACATGACACAACATTTAAAATATTTTTTAAAAATGCTTCTAACTAAAATGTAGGCATTGGCCAAGAAGAAATACTGAGATATTTGAATACAGGCTCATTATTTTTCAATGTGTAATAACAATTCAGTGGAAATCATTTAAACCTATATTTTATATATTTCTCAGTTTTAACATTTGACATGTTGTCTGTGTGCGATCTTCCAGTAGAAGAGGGTTTCCCAAGCAAAAACTTCACTTGGACAGACTGCAAGTATATTTTCTGCATCTTTTTTTTAATCCATCCAAGAGAATGACAGACTGCAGCTGACTTGGACCATCATCTTGAAGTGTATCTGACAACAGTAGTCCTCTTGCTCTGGAGATCCACTGTGAGCTGGAGGTGAAGTCCATCCAATCACTGGAGGTGCAGCTGATTATTGCTCCAATGTTTATTGTGACAAAGTATATATAGTTTTACTTAACAATTAATAATTTAAATAAGCATGGGTGTACCTCTGCACACGAGCACTCCCACAACATGTGCACCCACCTACCGCCACAAATCCAAATCTGTGGAAAAATCATTACATTGTGTTTTTCTTTAGGCTTTATCCAGTGTCCTAACTTTATTGCATTGTCCATGTGTGCATAGTTCTTCAAAGTTCACACTTAACAGTTTAATACTACCCAATAGTCTCCTTGGTTTGCTAACAATGACCTCAGGCACACATATATAGGCAAATGGATCAATTATGGCATTTAACTTTATGTTATGCATTATACCTATTGGGTATTTTTAGTATTTTAAGGCAGTACAATAGTTTCTATTTGTAGAGCACATGTAGTTGAACATCATGGGGCCAGTTGTTACAGTCAATCAATTTTGGGTGAATAAAACTCCATATGCCTGGCAGCAGAAGTGATGCTTCAGTAGTTTGATTTTTATAAGCAACAATATTAAGATTATATTCTGGCCATTGTCTTGGGTGAAAGACACCATTACTGCAGATAATGGCTACAATGAAAGTCCAACATTTGCTGTGATAATGCTGCTTGATCCAGCAGGTAAAGTAAGAAAAGGCCAGTGAGGTCACATGCTCTCGTCTGTTCAATGACTGAACACCATCTGCCCAATGACATTCTGCCTATTTAATATGGATGACACAGGCTAGTTTGTCAAGAAGTATCAGTGTATGTATTCCGCAGCCCAAGGGCACAGTTTGCCCTCTTTAACAGATGAGGTAATGAAGGTGAGGTTTAGACCTAGGTCATGTGACCTGATCCTGAAGGGTGGAGAGGCAGACATCACTGCCACCACCTGGGTGGGCTCCAATGTGACAGTAAGAACATATGAAGGGCGCTATGCACTAAAGGTGAGATTTCCACCATGCGGTTTAAGCTATAAGATATGGAATGCAATGTGGTAGAAAATGCATGCCTCATGTGTGTGTCCCAGCAGGGATAAGAGAGAGCTTGGTCTATTTTGGGGCTTCAGAGTGTGACTCATCAGTGCTGTGATGTGGGCGATGCCTTCTCATTGGGCTAGTGCTCACACAGGCAAACACCAGTGCAAAGACAGAAATATATACACTAGCTCACAGACATACAGGTGCAGATATGAAAATATTGACACATGTTGCACACGCCCAGAGAGTATGCTATAAAGGGCCTTCAGCTTCAGCTTGCCTTGTGTAGTTTTGTGCAGGAAAACCCACAGAAACACCCAAAAGGACTCCTGTGCAACAGTTATTTCAACTCTCTATTTGAAGAGAGAAACAGAGAAAAAAAATGAAAGGGGGACAGAGATCTCCTGGGTATTTATTCAGGAAATGATACGATCAAGTGACTAATCCACGGTATTTAATTATCTTTCTATCAGTGTGCATGGTGATGACGACAATATGGGTGTTTTTAGTCACCATGGAGGACAGAAGAGAGCTTCAGATTTTATGAACAGAATCCAGCGTGGGAGGAGGAAATATCAGAAAACATTACTTTTTTTTTGTCACAGGGTTGAGTCTGTCTTTTCTTACAATTTCCTCTGGATCTTGTCCATGCCCTCCCCTCTGGACATCGTGGAGTCCAATCTCCTGAGACCAACTTCCTGTCCTCTTGCCTCCTCCATCACTTTCCCTACTTTAATCTTTTCTCTCCTACCATTTTTCAATGTCTTCTTCTCACAAATGCTTTCACTATTTGGGCTCTTGTCTGCTGCTGATTGCTATCTGTATCTTATGTCCACTATTAGAAAAGCTTTACTGCTGCCATCTCCTCCATTTTTCTTTTCATGACAAGCCCTCCCTCTGTTTTTCTCCTTTCCTCTTCAGATAAGAGGGAAGAAGTGGGCTTTAAAAAAGCAACATGGTTTTGCTTTTCAGATCAGATTCATTACGCTAGAGAGGAATGCAAACCAGCATTAGAAAGGTAAAGCAAAGGCTACTGCACATTTCCCCCCCTTTTGTGTTGAGGAAACACTCCATCCTTGGCATGATTTAGCATCATCATTTTCTGATAGAATAATTCATGAGTTTTTTTTAACCATATGTGCTTGTCTTAGACAATCATGTCTAACATAGGACAAAAACAAAGATAACGTTTTACTCAGAAAAGATAAGAAAAAAAAATGGGTCCAACAGCAATGATAAAAAGAAAAAAGAGAAACAAAATATGGCCGTCAGACTAAAGCCAAGACACGCAAACACACACATATATACACGTGGGGAGCACTCACAGTGTCTCGCAGGACATCCTCTGTGTCTCGCAGAGCTGTTCTCGGCTTCAGCTGTATGTCGTCGCTACATTCGTTGTCAGAGGCAGGTGGCGACTCGGCCAAATCCGGGAAGTCGTCTCTCGTCCTGGGGCCTCGGAAGCGGATCTTGTCCAGGCGCTTTAGCATGGTCAACACCGCGCACCTGGGCTTTACCTTAACATGGCGGACGGCAACCCTGTGGGCAAACAAACGACAGGGGCTACTGATGAGGCTGTGTGGGGGAAAAAAAAGCTTCCAGGGTGGACTCATTAACCTTTGTATTTTGATAACAATGGCTTACTCCCCTATTGTTTGCACTTCTCACTGCTGTTTATGTAAATCTGACAATAACAATATAACAAGTTTAACTCATTATACCCCAATATGTTCCAAAGCAACATCCCTTTGCCACAAATTGGCACATTAGATGGCAGTACCAAACTACAGTTACCATAACACACTGTTCTTATACCAAAAAAGAATCAATTTAGTGACTTACACATTATGAGCTACGCAAATGTTTTTTTATATATACACAGTATTGTGCAAAATCTTGAGCCACCCCTCATTTCTTTATATATTGCTAGGAAAATGGGAAATAGATGCAGTGATTTATTGAAACATCTGCAAACATACATGGAAATACAGGCAAAAATAGAGTCTGTACAATTCTAACGAGCTTGAAAGTCAATATGGTTTAATAACTGATTTGGTATGACCACCTTTATTCTTCAACACAGCCTGAACTTTCTTAGGCAAGCTTTCTTTAAGTAGTCTTCAGGAATAGTTCTCCAGTCTTCTTGAAGGACATTCAAAGCTCTTCTTTGGATGTTGGCTGCTTTTTGTTCCGTTCTCTCTCGAGATGATCCCACACTGCTTCAATAACGTTGAGGTCCGGGCTCTGGGGAGGCCAATCCATGACTGATAGTGTTCCACTGTGTGTTTTTCTATCCAGGTATGCTTTTACTACATTGGCAGTGTGTTTGGGATCATTGTCATGCTGAAAAATGAAGTCGTTGCCAATCAGACACTTTCCAGGTGGTATTGCATGATGGATCAAAATCTGATGGTACTTTTCTGTGTTCATAATTCCATCGATTTTAACAAGATCTCCTACACCACTGGCTGAAATGCAGCCCAAAACCATGACAGAGCCTCCACCCTGTTTTACAGATGTAAAAGAGTAGACACTGTTGTTTCTATCTCCTGACCTTCTCTGTACATAATGACCACGATTTCAACCAAAAATTTCAAATTTGGATTCATCACTCCATAAGACCTGTTGCCACTGATTTTCAGTCCAGTTCTTATGTGCAGCCTTTTCTCCCGGTTTCCCTTCCTTAAGAATGGCTTCTTGACAGCCGCCCTTCCACTGAGACCATTTTGATGACGCTTCGGCGAACAACAGATGGATCAACTAAAAGGCCAGATGCATCTCTCGGGTCCTGTGTCAGGTCTTTGCTGGATTTTTTCTTATTTCTTAAGGACATGATTTTCAGATGTTCATCTGCTGCTGTAGATAGTTTTTTTGGGCCTGCCACTTCTTCAGTTTTCTCAAATTTTTTTAAGGACACACTGCATACCATGCCGAGATATGCCAAGTTTCTGGCTCTTTGGGAATCGCCTTGTTGGTGCAAAAATACTATTTTATGCCTGTCAAACTGTGTTATCTTTGGCATTTTCATAGATTCGATTAAAGAAATGGGAACAAATTATGTGTTTTTGTGACAGGCTGCTAGAAACAAATGCGTAAAGATACAATTTAAAATTGATTCTTTGCCAAGTTGTCTGTTATCTGTACACTTGAGTTAGGTGCCTTTTTTTAATGCTTGAATTATTCAGTGTCAAGTGTTAAGTGACTTAAACAAAAAACATCCCTCTGAAAATGGTCAGGTACAAGGACTGAGTGAAATGAGTGAAAAAGTAGCCAATGCCCACAGAAAAATTTTGAAAAAAAAGTCTGGAGAACTATTGCTCAAGACCACTTTAAAAATTACAAAAGTCTGGCTCCTTGGAAGCAAAATATAAAGAAATGAGGGGTGGCTCAAGACTTTTGCATAGTACAGCATACTTTTTGTTTGCTAAAATGTCACTCATTGCAAGAAAAAACGAACAAACAGTATGTTTAGGGTTTATATATATGTTGGTGGCATAACTACTTCCCTTAAGAACAAACATAGAGAGCAAAATAAAGCAGAAATTATGTATCACTTATGAACTGATATTTTCCACAACCCTTCCTGTAAGCTGGCCACATTGCTGTTGTGACGCTCCTTGATATAACTCACCTGCCTCTCCAGTGAATCTCTCACACTCCAACTCTACAGTCTTGGACTGCACGGGACAGCAGTCCTTGTTCTGCTCTCCAGGAGCGACCAAAACCTGCAGCACGTGGAAAACCGGATTATGTGTCACTACACCAAGCTCAATGAGGCTGCAGAGCAGAACAAGGAGTACTGTTGACAGCTGCAGTCCAAGATGATTAAGAGTCACTGAAGAGGTAATGGAATAATATCAAGGGCCACTACAACAGTGGTCTGACCATCCTGTGGACACACAGTCAAAGAGAACATTAAAACTAAGGGGAAGAAAAATTTAGGATCTCAACAACAATACAAACAATTTCCTTTGAATACTGATACCATTGTCTTGTGGATTCATCTAAAATAAATTATTTTGCATTACTCAGTTATTAACCCTTTCCCCCTCCCAATTTCACCAAATTCAATAATGACAATGACTTCACTCACAAAAAAAAGCGATGACATAACTGCAAACCTCCGTTTCCCCCTAGGTGGTAGATAATACAAAACATGCCAACTGCCTAAGCTTAATTTTATTGAAGCTCTAACCTTGCCAGTGCTTGGGTTTTGCTCTCCCATTTAGTCTACATAAGAATATGGGGCAACCGTGTCCTGTCTCTCCTCCAGCAAACAGTCAACAGCAGCAGATGTGCTGACCTCATTTACTGATTTACGTTCAATAGCTGGAGAGGTGGCACTGGTTGAGAGGGGTTGTGGGAGGCTGTTAAAGGCTTAATGATTGGGTTCTGGTGTCAAGGGTTGAGATCTAATGAAGACAAGTGGGGGACTGTTTGAGTCATCATCCACAGTTCACTGCAGTAAACTTGACCCCATGATAGTAACAAAATACAGACAGGATTCATAAAGTCATCTACAGGCAATGTGTGAAACAATTCATGATAGTTATCTAACAGAAACCAGCTTCAAAGCACAACAGGCGCTAAACCATTTCTGGCAAATACATTACAGTCTCGTCAAGGCTACTATTTCACATCAGCAGTGCCATCCAGAAGTGTGTAAGGGGGACTCACTGTTTCTAAATTTGTCCTTGTATAAAATGACAAATGGATGTGCATATACATGGAAATAAAAGCTGTTATCTCATTGAAGTGATCTCAAGTAGCAAAAACATCAAATTTCTTTGAGCTGTACGCCTTTTCTAGCCACCAGGTTCTTTCTATGGATATGAAGTAGAGATGCACCGATTGACCAGCCAGGAACTGGAATTGGCTGACTTCCAGTGTTCTTGGCCTGGACTGGTGACCGGCCAGTCAGCCTCCCATATGACCAATTACGAGCCGGTTTATTTCCTGCATCCGCAACACGCGCACAGCGGCGCAGGCAAATAATTGAATGCACACTCACAGCCACACACTAAGATGTTAGCATGGAAGCTCCTCCCTCCGAGTAAAGACACAAAGTAAACCACAGGAGGACCACCACAAAAACGCTCGTAACAACAAACCTAATGAGACACTTAAAATCACCCACACCCACCTGAACATGGACATTTTGAAGAAGCTTACAAAGGCAAAATGGGTAAAGCCAATGCAGACATTTAGGGAGTATATGGATATAGCGTTTACTGAAAAGGGAGAATGATGGGGTCACTTTCTAAATCAATTATCCAGCAATGTATTTCACAAACCACTTGGCAACTTATGACCACACTGCTTGTCTTGGCTACATGTACTGCAATATTATGAGAGAATCTATATATTGACCAGGCTCTAGTGATAACTCTCTATCAACTATTAATTCCTCATTGTTTTTCCAGAAAAAGTTGCTAGGCCCGGTGGTTGCAAACAATGATTTAGCGTAGGGTAGCCTAACAAGTGAATATAAGTGACAGATATCAAAATAAACTGTAAAAAGGGGTGCAATGATTCTCCAAATCCATGATTAGGTTCATATCCCAGTATTTAGCCCATGGTTTCAGTTCTTAAAAAAATAAATATATAAAATCCATTATTCTGATGTATTTCCATTTACTCTTTACCTGAATGGTATTCAATTAGTCCAGCTTTCACGAGACTTTAATCAGGGAATACAGTTCCACATTGCTAACTAAGCAACATGAGCGCGAGACAGGAAGATGGAACCCTGACACAACACTGTGGTTTCAGAAATGTTATAACCCCAGTATTACATAACACCAGTGTGATTCTTTTTAAACTTCTTCATAGTTGTAACTCTTTCGAGCTGCAGCAATGCACCAGCTCCTTGTGGGAAAGCTAGCATAGCATGGAGGAAGCTAAGAGCAAAGGGTCAGCACACACACCAACATATAAAGAATTAAAGGGCATTTCACGTTTCCTACACCAACAACATTTTTTACTTAACCACCATAGTTGACAACTCTTGAAAGCTCTTACGACTATGCTCTCCATGTCAGCTTCATTCTCTCTCTCTCGCTCTCATTCCCGTAAAACTTGTTGTGAAGCTATTATTGCACCTATGGTACACAGCAAACTGTCTTCAACTCGATTAATTTCATCACTTCACCCATCTCTTGTGAGCCCCACTTCAAACGCATTGCGTGTGTGTGGAGACATGCTATGAGTGAGAGCAGAGAAAGAAGAAAGTAGCACGATCATACATGACAGCAATATGCAGTAAAGACTCTCACACTGAGCTGAAATGACACTAGTCAAAATAAACTAAGACAAATAGAGGTAATACTCCTTGATTTTTTGGTTCATTTATTTTGGTCGTCTTGTCATTTAGTATTTTACTAATAAATATCAATGTACTAAATTGATACTCTTGGATGTTTTTATTTGTTACATCTTATTTTAGTCTGCATTGGCAGATACCTGAAGCCAAGGTATCAGTACATCGGAAATAGAAAAATTTGAATCAGTGCATCCCTGAAAGAAACACCGTAAAAATACATCTAAATAAAAATCCCCAGTGCCTGAAATGCTTATTTTTAACTTAAGTCCCTGAGGGCCACCAGGCTTGCATTGCACTGGTGGAAACCCTGGTTATTGTTTTCCACAGTTAAAAACAGAATATACGGTAAACACGCCTGTGTTGTTTTTTCAGTGCCAGTAAAGGATTAAGAGTAGTTGTTCTTGATGTATTCGTCCGAGACTTAATCAGCTTGACCGAATGACTGCCGTACAACAACATGACACAGTGTTTATCTGCCTGGACTCCTGTCAGACTATTGGCTACCTGATAAGCTGAATAGCTGACTGACTTGGTGTCAGACTCAGGGCTAGTCCAATGTTCTTACTCATTTCTAAAAGCTTGGAGGAGTGGCAACCTCATCTACCAGCTTGCTTTTCTTGATCACTATGCATTCATTTGTTTACGCTTAACTTGACCCAATTGCTTATGTCTTATTGTGAATACGGACTCTCTTATTTAATCAATCCGCAGTACTTGATCCCTGCAGAACCCACAAACTGATCGGACCCTCCCCCCCATCATGAAGGGCATTCAAATGCCTTTACACAGCCTCTTGACTTGCTGATAGTGATTATTATTTACTACAGTGGATAACTCCTCTGAGCCTGTATAAACAGAGCTCGTCTGAAGCTCATTAGATTGAACCACAAACTTCATAATAGTCAGGTCCAAACACTTCAGTGCAGAGAAGAAGTAACAGACTAGACAAGTCCACACACCTCTCCTTATGTCTAAGAGGAACGAAGACACAGGGTGAAGATGCAATCGAAGAAATGGCAATTAGACTGGCACTAAGGCAGCAATTTTGAAAATGAATTAAAGACAACGCAGCCACATGGGCACATGTGAATGTTAATTACAAACGTGACTGGTGGGTTTATTTTCCCCCCTGAGGGGTGAGTGGAAACCTGCTGAGTGGCAGGTTAATAAACACTTCCCTCCACTTGCCAAGACACCTGTCAAGGTGGAATCTGTTCTCACAGTAACCACCTGAATCCACTGACAGCATGCTCGGTGTAACAGCTCAGTCAGTCCCCGGTCAGCTCAACCAACCTGTGGGTTACCTACAAAAAAGGAAAAAAAAAAAAAAATCTAAAAAAAAAAAAAAAACCCGATGAA
>VUQI01060346.1:5023-15023 GCA_015106735.1 Paratilapia polleni | reverse complement strand
TGCTAAAAAATATTTTCTAAGTACAAATAAAGCAGTATCTTGTCTTTTTTGTTATCAAAACATACAGTCTACTACAGGGTGGAAACTTTGATCTGGGTCTCTATAAACTTATCAGACTTTAATGTAGTGTTTGTGTAGTTTAACCCAAATACAGTGTAATGTAATCCTATATTGTGTTTTACTCATTTAATAGTAAAGTGGTATACTGTATATTTACATAATAAAAACCAAGCATAAAACATAATGTTCTATAATATCCTTCAGCTGAAACTAAAATATATTTAGAAAACAATAAAAACAGGACATTCTTCACATGACACCTACAGCTGGAGACCAGTTTGATGTCTCTTCTGTTGACGAGCCCCGCTTGGTTGCTGGTCTCGCAGCGAACTGTGACCTGCTGAGGTGTGTGGAAGGTCACCTTACTCCACACCTGGCTGATCTTACGTGTCTCAATGTAGCTCACATTGGTTTGGATGCTCAGCACCTCTGGCTCTGGTATGAGTGGCTGCCACACCGCCGTCTGGTTGCTACACCTGCAGAAGGGCATTAGAATCAGAGAGGTTTACAGCCAGGGCAGACACATTGCAAGTAAAATGTGTGTTGGTCAGCCCCCTAGTGTTCCCTTTGTGACAGCTCAGTGATGAAATTGGTGGTGGTGTGACTTACTTGAGCATGCTGTCACAGCTGTACCACTGTATGGTGGGCGTTGGGACCCCCTCAGCTACACAGGTCACCAAGTGTCTTTTCCCTGGGAGACTGTGGTCAGTCAGCTCTTTAATCTGAGAGGGAACTACACACAGCGTGGCAGCGACCATTAATCATTACTGACTTGGTGAAAAAAACAAAATCTGTCCTCAGTTTTTTTTCCATCCACAAACGTCACATTCAGACACTGGGACCTACAGGCCAAAAATACACAAAGCACCACCCACACTGGGATAATTTAGTTTCTTAAAAAAAAAAAAAAAAATACTTCTCACCTTGGACTTCCAGGTCAAAGGTCAGTTGCTTTGTGTCATCTCCATTGGTAACAAGGACAGTGTAGATACCCCTCTGCTCTGTCCTCACCCTCACCAGGGTGAGAATACTGACATACCTGAGGCACAAGAAATATCAAGAGAATGTGATGAATTTTGAAAATATGCGACTTTACGTTGATCTATTTCTCCAACACTGAGCATGAGCCGCCAAATATTTCTCTGGAGAACTGTGGGTAATGAGTAACACAAATTGAAGCTGGCAAAACTTCACAGAATAAACTGTTCTTTTAGCTATGAGGGCAGACAGACTAATTTCTAAAGTCTCCAAGGAACTCAGTGGGATATTTGAAAATATTAAGAAACAACCTGACTTGTCCTCAGGATGTTTTTGGATTAAAAGCACTGCACATATGAAAGAATATGGGCTGCTTTAAATGAAAACATTTGGTAACTTTTGGAAAATAGTTACACTGGACTATAGTTGAATAGAGCCTGCTTTTTATGGTGTTTCTTGTTGGATTGTTTTTTCATTTTTTTTATCACGATAAAAAAAGACGTCCTCTAATGTTTATGATGTTCCTCATTATCGGGGTGCATGGCAGTTCAGGAGCAAAGTACTTTTGTCTAATGTGTTGTACATAGCTCTGAACCTGGGTGGTGACTTTGGCTCTTTCTATTTGTGAACTATTACAAAAATATAGCCAATTATAGGTGGGAGGCTTTGTGGTGCTTGTTAACATGGGGCTTGTTTCTATCTGTAGATCAGGCCTGTGGTTGATATTTCACTTAGAGCTTTATGTGTTTTGGCAAGAATGTGAAAACATGGTCCTCTAATTAAAGCTTTATTTGACATCCGTTTGAAAGACATTTGTGAGTTGTGACAGGTATTTTGTGTTTATGGTTCCTGTGTGATGAATGGTCCAGCCCTCTGGAGGGTATTGTGTTTCTCTCTGTGGAGGCCTTATCTGGTGGTGACTGACAAGAGCAGACTGACCTGTGGAGGCCCTGTCATCCTATCATAGGTCCTGTGCTAACTGTTTCAATGTACCAAGGCCTAAGAAGTGTTCGGGTTCTTTGTGCTATGTACGAAACTGAAGACTCTGGTTGGATGTTCTACCTTATTTCATGCTCTTGTCTAATGATGATGGTTTTGTCTCCCTTGATCGTGGCGCCATCCTTGGTCCAGTGAACCTGCGGGGGAGGGTAGGCCTCGATCTCCACTCTCAGGTCCACGTTCTCTTGTAGCTTGCCTGAAATGTTTTGTTGCTGAGCAGGCTTCACATCCACAAAGCCATGTTCTAATTAAAAAAAAAAAAAGAAGAGTAACATATATATATCCAATGTACTAAATGTAGTAAATTATTTATATTGAAATAATAACTTGTCTTGAGCTGCCTATCATTTCTTTATATTTTGCTAGGAAAATGGAAAATGTGTGCAGTGATTTCTTGAAACATATACAAACACACATGGAAATGAAATCAATATTTGGTATGACCACGTTTATTCTTCAACACAGCCCGAAGTCCCTTAGTCAAGCTTTCTTGTAATTTCTTTAAGTAGTCTTCAGGAATAGTTCTCCAGGCTTCTTGAAGGATATTCAAGTCTCTTCTTTGGATGTTGGGTGCCTTTTGTTTCATGACAGAGCATCCACTGTGTTTTACAGATGGCTGTAGATATGTACTCCATGTGACCTGTTGCCACTGATTTTCAGTCCAGTTCTTGTGTAGTTTGGCATACCTCAGCCTTTTCTCCCTGTTTCCCTTTCTTAAAAATGGCTTCTTGACAGCCACCCTTCCACTTCCAATAAGACCATTTCTGATGAGGCTTCAGTGAACAGTAGATGGATCAACTGAAGGGTCAGATGGATCTCTCAGGTCCTGTGTCAGGTCTGTGCTGGATGTTTTCCTTTTTCTTAAGGACATGAGTTTCAGATACTGTTCATCTGCTGCAGATAGTTTTTTAGGCCTGCCACTTCTTCTTCTGTCCTCCACTTGTCCAGTTTCCTTAAATGTTTTTAAGGACATATTGCACACCATGCTGTTTTTGGCTAATAACTCTTTGGGAATCACCTTGTTGATACAAAAATACTATTTTATGCCTGTCAAACTGTGTTATCTTTGGCATTTTTCATAGATTCAGCTAAAGAAATGAGAAGAAATTATGTGTTTTTGTGACAGGCTGCTGGTAACAAAGTGCCTCAAGATACAATTTAAAATAGCTTTTTTGCTAAGTTGTCTGTTTAGTTGTGTAGACACAACACTGATTGATTATGCTTCAATGATTCATAGGCCAGTGTTATCTGATCTAAAAAACAAAAACAAAACAAACATTCCTCTGAAAATGGTCAGGTACAAGCACTGGAGTGAAAATGAGTGAAAAAACAGCCAATGTCCAAAGAAAGACTTTGATAGACCTTCAGAAAGCCTGGAGAACTTTTACTCAAGACCACTTTAAAAAAAAATCACAAGAAAGTCTGGCTCCTTGGAAGCAAATTATTGCATATATGTTGCATATAGTTGGGAAACAATTTTCCATATGTTTCTATTCAGTCTATATTCAGGCTGCTTTTCTCGGTCTAAGGCTTTCTGATGCGACCATTTGTTAATATAAAACCATTCATTATGCTGCTTCTGTAATTCTGCTGTTGGTTCTTGAACTCCTGTGGCCCGACAGTATGTGTCTTTTCCACTGAGATGTCCAGTGTGTACCACTAAAATGTTCTGGCCTCCTGTCTCTACTAAACACGGTGGTTCAAGCTATTCAAGGGTTTTATAAATATGACACACCTCACTGCAGATAGAATAAGCATTAAGAGACAGGAGACAGAGCATTAAGAGAAGTACAGCATGATGAATCCTGCCTAACGTGGTAGCTAAGATGCTGACTTACTGTATGTTTTGAAGTCAAACCTCAGTTATATAAACACTATGAGTCTAAATATAAAGTTTCTGTACCTACTGATTTAAAGTTGTGTTTCTCAAGGTATCACTCGAGGGATCCACACCATGTCAAAGGTTTATTTCGCACTTTGAACAGAAATAAATAGACCTGATCTTCATTTCCTTTAAAAGTAACTCCTCTCCCACCGTAACATCCAAAAGCTGACATAATAAGCAGTCTTCCCTGTGTCAGCAAAACGTAATAATAACCTGCACAGCATCAGTTTGTTTTAGTTTTGTGTGTGTGTGTGTGTGTGTGTGTGGGAGGAAAGTGGGAGAAAGGTTGGGGGTGTTGAAGGGGGGTTATCTCTTACCAAGCACAGTGATGTTGACACTGGCAGAGGCAGTCTGGTCTTGGACACCCTCATGGACATGGCAGTCATAGTTTCCGCTGTGGGCCACTGTGGCATAAGAGAAGATCAGGCAGGAGCGCTTGTCCGTGGCGGACAAGTCAACCGTCACCGGCTCAACTTCATTAAGCTTGAAGAAGGATGAGAAAAAGATACAACATTTTATCCTGATTTTATCATCATCAAACTTTAGGTGAGCTCTTATTTGCTCAGTGAGACTTATTTGCAAAAGCTGCAAGTTAGTTTTGAATGATCACATGGCCAACTCGGCTATAAAAAGTAGGTAAAGCTGTACCCTTAGCTTACATTAAAATAAAAATAAAATCCTCACCAAAGATAAAACAGAGATGGTCCAACTTTACTGTTATCCAAACATGAACCCAAGGAGACCCAGTTATTACAATACCAGCACCATGTGAGCTGTGAGTAGAGTTTCCCAGGAGAATAAAAACTATGAGGTGTGTCTCTACATCTTGATATAATTTGGGCTTGGTCAAGAGGCCTTAGAGGATCACAAAGCAAAAGCTGAACAATAGCACTTGTTGTGCTCCACTCCTACTCACCCTTCTGTTGGGAATATCCCAAATAAAATTCACCAGCTCCACTCCGTGCACTGTGCAGTTTACTGTCAGTGGTTCGCCCTGCTTCAGGACCGTCTTGGAAGCATTGATGTAAGCGTCAATGGCCTCTGGGACTGGGATGAGAAGAGAAAACATAAGGGAGAGGAGAAAAGAAGGCAGTAACGTAATTTAAGTAAACAATAAGTCTGCAGTAAGACTGGTCAGGTTATTAAGTTGTTCAAAAATGCACACTGAAGAAGATCAAACTTATAGATTTTGTTCTAAATGCATTTTGGAAAGAACCGTTTGTCTAAACAAGTTCTTCAACCTGAACACCTACTTAGAATGCTGAAGACATTGAAGGCCTTAGACTCTTTCACCTCCCCGTTCAGCTCTCCACGACACACGTAATTCCTGTACTCCACCGGTGCCTTGTAGCCCTCACCAGGAACATACAGCCCACTGATGGGTATGTCAGTGTCCTTCTCATAGAGGGTGACATTGATGTTTGGGTTGGTGACCACACAGGGGATGGTGCTTTCCTCACTGGTCTTTGTTACCATGCCATGGGAGCCCTCTATGAACCACACTTCAGGGTCTGCAGACAGACACGTCTCATTTCATTTTTTTAAATGGTGCATCCCGTTTCATACTAGATGTGACAAAGAAAATGTTTTTCTAATGATTCAGTGCTTCTTCGAGGAGGTTTCACCCCACTGTTCTTAACAGGTCATCTAAAAATCAATATGTTTTCAGAAGCTCTTTGGTAAGTTTTTGAACCAGTATTTTTTGTCACTATCCATACTTTAAATATATTGATTTTTACATGCAGTATGAAACTGAGACAAGGAGTTTTTCTTTCTAATTGTATTTTACAGTTAGCTTTGCAAACTCTGAATCAGGAAGTTAAATAAAAGGTAAGCAAACCAGGCCCCACCTGGGACAAACACAGCCACCTCCTCGGTTTCTCCAGTGTTTTCATCAATGCACTGATACACGCCCGTGTGCTTCCAGCTCACACTGAACAAAGTCAGAACACTGGCTGTGGCACCATTTCGCACGATCTGGTAGCTTTGATGACCAAATTGAACTGGTTCCAGTTGAAAGTACGGAACGTCGTGCTTCTTAAACCCCCAGGTCGTCTCCCCTGAGCCGGAGCAGGTAAGAGTAAGAGAGGACCCCTGGTCCAGAACAAACTCTTTGGCGTCGGGCGTGATCTCCAGGCAGCACAATTCAGTGCAGAAACACAGCAGAGCTGCAGTTTGCACAACAAGAGAAAAGGTCAGGATGCAGGTCACAGAGACTGCAGCATGAGGTGAAAGGTTAAATCAACAATGTAAGTCAGATCCTGCTCTATCTCAAAATGATGAAGGATATGAGTTGTCTGCAGCAAATCAGTGGGAGGGTGACGATGCCATGTCAGTGACAAATGCATTTAAAATGACAGAGGTGGGTGTGAATGCATCAGTTGCATTGTGAAATCCCACCGCTAACAAATAACCCATAAATAACCCACTTATTCTTTGAGCATCCTGAACATTATGATTGCATATTTACTGACTAAAGCCTAAGCCCACTGTCTTAACCACAAATCTTGCAAATTTAATAAGATACAAGTTATGACTAATTCAATTATATTAGCTATGATTTGGCTATGTTACAAAAGAGTTCCAATCTAGCAGAATCTACTTGCTTGAATTGTAAAATAAGCCACACAAGCTTGGCTTCATGCTTTTCGCTTCCCTGCAAACCACCTCTGGTTCTTTTTACAAGCTTTCACTTTTTTGTTGGTAAACTGAAACTTAGTCCTCACCTGTAAATGTGACTGTCAGGTGGAATGGGGATGCTGTCACCTTCCTCATCATGGAGGCTTTCAAGTCACTTTGTTCTGCAAAACGAAAAAAAGAAAAGAATGGGAAATATTTTGCTTCACACATTGTTAAAGTTAATAACTAAAAAACACAAAACAATGTTAGATTCTCTCAGGTGAATTGGACAAAACGGCAAGAAATTCTGTTTTGTATTCACCCCAATTAACACACAACTTGAACAGAGTTAACATCTGTCTATTAGAGAAGAGCTTCATATCATGATGGATTGGTTCCTGCTCTCGTAAGCTCCAGCAGGTCAGGTTAAGTAAGAAAATAAATCACACTGCATGTCAGAACAAACTGTTTCAAATGAAAGAAAATGACACAAAACTATGCTCTTCTCCCACTAAAGGGAAACAAACAAAAAGCATTAAGTTTGTTGTCAAGCTGCTTTCTTTAATAGCAACTGGCCCACACAGTGAAACTGAGGTACAGATGCAGCTCACTCTGGAGGTATTTGATGCCTCGCTGCACCAGGACAGAGCAACAATGTCTGGCTCTTTTTGTTCCTGGTTCACCAGCATTCTGCCCACTAACAAACGGGTCACTGTGTGCAGCTTTGCAACACACTCACTGGCAACAATGCTGCGTCCAAGCTATTCTGCAGCCTTGCTGAGCCATTAATTGGTTTTGGTATAAACAAAAGTGAAAATGAGGGCATTCACAAAAGCTGCTGACAAAGGAGTGTACTTGGAGTTTTGAAAGGTTGCTATGGTTTTGTTATACTAATAGGATATCATGTTGTACACCAATGTAATATCAGTGTCAATTGATTCAGCACCTATTGAGGTCAAAGTTGACTCATGCCTACCATCATGCTGTTGCTGACATTAAAGACTGTTATCAAAGACCTTGAAGTTCTAATTGTACAGCACAGTGAGAGGCCAAAGGAAAGAGGGGAGGGGTGGTTTACTGTTATGTTTAGGATAGGGGTTAAGGCCTGCAGCACACAGGCGTCTGGAAACAGTTAAGGATGGATCACAAGCCTTTACGCAAGAGGGTGGGAAAGAGAGAGGGCGGAAGACTGGTTCTTGGGAAGAGCGAGGGTGGAGGAGGAAGAGAAGGAGTGAGCCAGTGGAAAAATTGTGAAATATATCTTGAGAAATCGTACTCCATTCAATGATAATGCGCGCCAATTTTACAATCTCTATTTTAAGAAATTGGACCATCTTCATGCATTATGTAATAGAACACATGCTTTGAAGATTACACTTATCCATCTAATCAGGAACCAGCAACTCTTCTTGGTTTTCATTTATCAACTGAGCATCTTTGGCAATACCACCTTTGCTGTATCCATCAAGCTGCAGAAAGTTACTAATGGGGGTATTTTCAGGTATAAACGAGATGATCAGTTTGGTAGCGGTGGTGAGGTACAAAAGGTTCTGTGACTAACCCAAAGCCATTTACTCAAACCAGATACACGTTGTCTCTCTAAATTAACTGCCTTTGGCACTTCCGCTCCCAAAACGAAAAGCTCAAAGCTCTTGAGTTGCTCCAAAAACATGACTGGTCCATTTCCTCCCCCGCCTCCTGCTTCTAATAAAAAGGAGTGAAGGAGAAACAGACAGAGAGCAAGACAGACTGAGAGAAATGTTATGTTTTTATTGTGTCCTAGTTCATTCACATGTGCACATAAACATTCTTACTGGTACATAATGGATGATGGATGCATATAATGTACACACAGACACATGCTGTACTACAGCGAAACCCACCCGTCATACACACACTACCTCCACACACAGACACACATGCACACAGAAGCAGACCTCTCCCTCCTTTTCCCCTTTTTGTCACTGGTTTCTGTGTACAGTTCACGTTCCCACAGAAAAACTGAAACTTTCCCAGGGCCACTGATACACTTGGGACCCTGCTGGTGATGACGGCAGGAGAGGAGGGGGTCACCTCATCTCTGGGGGCCCCAGCAACATGCGACAAGGTCCGGTCCACTGAGGAAGCCATACATCAGCACTCAACAAGTACTAGTAACCTCAGTGTCAGCGACGGCGACAACAGCCAAACGCAGAGATGCCAAAGGCATGTGTCTTTTGGCAGCATGAAAACTAACAAATACCACTGTGACTGGCTGCTGATAATATGTTTGCTAAAACAAGGCAAACTGGTACATTAAGGGCTACTGCAGGATGTCAATTTACATCTAAAATCAAACAGCAGAGATCATGCTTAGGTTAACAAGAGTCCAGGTGTTTTCTTTTAGGGCTTAAAAAGAGACAGAAAAGTAATGTTTGGTTAGTGCAGCATGATAAGGCTTAATGTTGACTGATGGACATTGGGATAGTATGACCAGAGGCCTTTGAGAGGGAAACTGACCCTAAAATGGGATGTGCTCTCAAAGGTTCACGGGCCAAAGTAATCAGAAGACCACTTCTACAAGAGTTTGAAGTGACCACTACCACATGAGAGACACTTTCAACACTGACAAAGGATGGACAGTTTAATGCTCATCTTTGTCTTGGTCAGATCTTTGTGTGAGACGGGAACAAACAGTGTTATGAAGCTTTAAAGGGGTCAGGCCACTAGTAAATCTGCCAAGAATGTCTGGCAGCCTTTCAGAGATTTTAATAAAGCACTTGGTGGCAGTTTTGATCCCTGAACCACAGGACAGCTCTTTGTCTGGACCACAAAGACAACAGAATCACTTACGGTAAGAAATGTCCACAATATCCATAAATTCAATCAAGTGCTTCTCAATCTGAGAATGAGAACCTGTAGAGGACCCTAAAGGATCTGGAAAATATTTTTCTAACCCTGATGTTTATTGTTGTCTTTTGAATCTTTGAAATGGGATACTGCATTCCTGCAGTAATCTTGGAGGTCTGAACAAAACAAACAATGTTTATGTTAGTGATGGCATAGTAATCACCATGGGGGATGAATTCTTATCACTCTGTATGAGTTTTCCCATAGATGCTGGGAATTTGGTGGCTGACTGACCCTTCCCGGTTTTCATAAACAATCCTGCTACACTCAAAGTGTCACCAGCTAACAAGGAAGAATGCTCATCGGGATGCATGCATCCCACGCTCAGCCTCAGGATACAGCTGAGTGTGTAAACGCCAGTCCCCATCACCCTGTAATCCCACTCCTGGGATTATCTATATATACTGTAGCTGCACGTTTTAGTTAAACATCTGGTAATGATAAAGCGGCCCTCGATGAGGTGGGAACGGCTGTCAGAACCACATTTGCAGCAAACTGTTTGCTTGAGTGTCCCCCAAGGGGGGTAAACTTGCACTTAGAAAAAAAAAAAGGGGGGGGGGGGGGGAATCT
>VUQI01060345.1:21447-39623 GCA_015106735.1 Paratilapia polleni | reverse complement strand
AAGACCAGCTGTTGGACAAAGCTGGAAATTAGGCTCATCAGAGAAGATGACTTTACTTCAGTCCGCTATGGTCCAATCCTTATGGTCTTTTGCAAACTTCAGCCTGGCTCTTCACATGAATCAAGCCACGTACAAGGTTATCCTCCAAGAAAACTTGCTGCCTTCTGCTCTGACAATGTTCCCCAACTCTGAGGATTGGTTTTTCCAGCAGGACAATGCTCCATGCCACACAGCTAGGTCGATCAAGGTGTGGATGAAGGACCACCAGATTAAGACCTTGTCATGGCCAGCCCAATCTCCAGACCTGAACCCCATTGAAAACCTCTGGAATGTGATCAAGAGGAAGATGGATGGTCACAAGCCATCAAACAAAGCTGAGCTGCTTGAATTCTTGCGAATTCCAAATACAAATATTTGTATTTGGAATTTGGGAGTTTTGTTGTCAGTAGTTTATAGAATAAAACAGAAATGTTAATTTTACTCAAAAATATACCTATAAACAGCAAAATCAGAGAAACTGATAATTTTGCAGTGGTCCGGAGCTGTATGTTCAAGGTCAGGGTGATTGCACTGGCACTGCTAAACACAAGGTGATCATTATTCCAATAAGGAGAATGCTGCCTGTCTATTAAAATTTTAATTTCAAATTTTTCTTAAAATGTCCCTATTTTCCTTTTTAAAGTTGCATAAATGCAGACATAAACAGTATGCACAGACTGACCTCATACTTTTCTTATGACATGCCTATATGTACTTGTGTCCTTGTACACAGGCTGGATAACGTCTTCAACAGTGTTGGTAAAAGACCAACTGTGCTCAGTATCTTTTAGTTGTTAAAACTTTGCAGTTCAGATTCAATTGAAAAAACACACTGAAGGCCAGACAGAATAGGAGAAAGAAAACAGCACTCTGAAGTTATATCACAGGTCAGCTGTTTTTCTATTACTGCTCGCCTCTTATATGGGAAGAAAAAAAGAGTGTAAGGGAGAAAAGGAGCTGATAGAAAGAGGAGTAATGTCTCCATAGCTCCACTGCACACTCATATTTCTTTTGTCTCTCGACCCCGTTTTGTGTTTCACTTTTCAGTGTTTCAGGGCCAGTGGCCATCTGAAATTAGATTTCTTAAGGTACCCACATATGTGGGTGAGGTTCACACAGATGCACAGTGTGTATGTGTTTGTGTCTGCATGACAGACGCATAAAAAAGGAGAGTGTACATAAGCTTCATATCTCTCTGGGTTCTTTGACCGATTTAAGTTTAAGAAATTGGATTGCCAAGTTACTTGGTTTATTTTTTAGAGGAGACTTCAGAAGTAGAAGTACAATATGACAAAATGTCAGTGAGGGGGTGAGTTTTAAGATGTAATATGAGTAGTGTGTGTGTCTGTGTGTGAGTCGCCCTCATGAATCTCTGGCTGCTTACTTTCTGATTTACCTCTTGCCTACTCTGGTGAGGAGATGCTGCCTTCAGTAAGCAATGACTCATCCTTCAATGAGAAAACATGTCTGTGTGTGGATGTGTGTGTTTGTGTATGGCTGTGTATGTTACATATGTGCACCTTAGAGAAGATCTGCCCCTTTCATTGGAGAGCCTTTGCACATGTTTTGTCCTTGTAACGACAAATGTGATTGATTGGTGTCTTGGTTAACATACAACTGATTTATCATAAAAGTTTAAAAAAAGAAATAAAAGAAATGAAAAAACTGTCTTTTATTTTGAAAGATTTTCTCCCTGGCATTTTTTTATGTGAAGCTACATGTTTTCAAAATCCTAGGTTTAAATGAACTGCTCAAAAAAGAATCTAAATCATCAAAAATTTTGTAGAGCAAAAATAGTTAGATTTTCTCCCCACTTCAAGTGAAGAAATGAATATTTTAAGTACTTTGAGTGTTGCAAATAACCCAATTTGTGATACCTGTACTGAAAGATGATTCATCTATATGTGTCACATAAAGGTTTACAGCTCATAGGATGGGGCAAATATAAACTCTGTTATATAAAACCAAGTCTCCCTTAGGAATTTGTATTTACTTGGAAATGAATTGAATGCCTGTACAGATACCGTTTAATGATTTTTATACGTGCCTTAAAAAGATTTCCTGTATGTCAAGTCAGCACTAGATAACATGACTTGCTGAGATTGATATTTTAACTGTGCTGTCTCTGGTGTTTGGTAGCTTTCTGTTTTATCTGGTAAACAACAGCTCTTCCAGAAAAGAACCTGAAAAAAGGGAGAATATATATATATATAACATATACCTTGCAAGTACAGTAACAGGGACAATGGTATCATCTCATAGGTTGACTATTTCAGTTTAGTGCGAAGCCCCTGCATTTTTCTCAGATTTCTTCTACTTTGAAAGATTTTACAGTTCTGCTGAAATGAAATAATAAACAGGAAAAACTGTTTCATTGGAATATCTGGTATCCAGCAGTACAATTTTACAGTCAACAGACATTCAGTATGTACCCACAAGATAGACTTTAGCTTAGCAGTATAAGAACTCAGCCTTTTTATACCTAACATACAAAAACCAGCTGGTGCACAACATTCAGGACTAACAAGGGCAGTAATTAGGTTAGGATACACTAAGGCACGTGCTTAAAGTGCGCTAAGCTAAAATATGAACACAGAGTCTGTTATAATTGTTGAATACATGCTCATATAAGTGTTTACAAAAGCATCTTCATCTTTAATGCAAACATACTAAAATACTCTTTACCAAGAGCTCCTTTGGCTACATTCCTTGATATTCTCTTTCAGTGACCTAACTCCTACCATTCTTTCTTCTTGTGTACCGGAGGAGTATTTGAAGAGAATGTTGGTGAGAATATGTACTGTAGCAGCAGCATGCTGTAGGCTTCAGAATGAAAGCACAGTAGCACACATCGTGTCCTCCCCCTCTCCAGCCAACAGCCTCACAAAGACTCTCAGAGGCTTTGGCACTGCCAGGGGCCTGATTGGTTTTGGACAGGCTGCATGGTTTTAAGGTTTTATTCTCATAGTGGCTCTCCCCTCATACCAGTAAACAGTTTCAGATATGCCACTGTACAGTTGATATTTTGATATATGTATATGTATGTGTCTGTGTACATGCATCACTATGTGCTTCTCTCTGTGAATACATTGTGTAATACAGACTGAGGATCAACAGCTATTTACTGGCTCTTGTGATCTGTTAGCACCACTCACAACAATGTTTTCGGACCAGTCTCAAACTCAGTAGTGTGGCCAACACAAACAATTAAAGACATGCCCGCTGTGATCTTAGTTTTATTCTTTCATTATGGATCAGCAGCAGCAGGGGCCCTAATTACTTGTGTTGGCTTGCTGAGAGAATGAATGGGCACCGACTCGACCACAGGGCCAAAACAGGAGCCTGAGGGGTTTAGATGAGCTGGCTTCTCAGAGTCGGCATTAGCAGGGATTCTGACTTTCTCTATTTCTGTCTGTTTATTGTCATTAGTTCTCATTTGTTAGCTCACTTTGCCTTTCCAAACTTCCCTTCTGATTGACTCTTCCTGTTGTTTTGGGGTATATTACCTTGTTTTTCCATTTTCTGTTAATTTGTGTTGCCAACCAAGGAGGCGATCGGGATCTTGCAGCGTCCTTTTCAATCAACACATCTAATTTCTGAATTAAAAATAAGTTAAGGATGTCCAACTGCTAACTGAGACTCTATCCAAAATAGTCACTGTCAGTGCCTAATAATCAAAAAGCTGTTTTTTTTTTTTTAGCACACAGTTGATATCTAAGAAGAATTTGCAAACTAAACTGCCTGTCTGAATTTCTCATGCTGCTCTGAGACTTGTGCACTCCCTTTCTTCTACTTCTCTTAGACTCTATCTGACTTGTGTCTCCTCTTTTCTGTGTTGCAGCTGGGGACAGAGTGGACCGCTCCAGGCGAGTTTAGCAAGTTCAGGTCCCAGTCTTCGAAGTCTGTGCAGTAAGTACCTCTGACAACCACACACATATCTGGATGGCAAAGTATTTCACTTTCACAGCTGTAGAGAGACCAAAACAGGGCACAAAGACAAACATCTAATAGAGGATCTCCCAGGAAAGGTTTTATCGGTTGTTTTGTTGGTTTCACCTAGTAAGTCTGTTCGTGTGTGTGTATATTTCTGTCATCACAGCAAAATGCAGTCTGGATACACTGTAGTGGGAAGTACCAAAAGACAGTTTTTAGTACTTGGCAGCTGTTACCACAACCATATATCTCTGTCTGTCTGTCTATGACAAATATTGTCAACATGATCACGTTAGACATAGTCGTGCCTAACATGAAACTTTACAGGTTTGTAGGTGAAGTAAAAGCAAAGTTTATTACATGAGTATTAAGTACTCATGTAATAATGTTGTAATGATTACTGAGAGTCAGTATGTCAACAGCTGGTGTCCAGTGGTTGTTTCTGTTAAATTGTCTCTCTACCTGTGAAGTAGCGGACTCCACCAATTGCTCTCTGTGTACATTAATATCAGTCTACAGCCTCATTTATAACAATAAAGTTAATCTCTATAAACAGATATCTGAATATGAATAGAACCTGTACACAAGGGGCATGATTTTTGGTACTGGTTTCTGTGTGTAGTCTGACGAGCATTGACCAGTCATGTTTGCATAGGCTTTGGTCCCAACAGTTCCTATGGAGAGCAAAAGAGGGAACACGTTTACCAAAATGCAATCTTAAAACCACTGGCCAGCATCTGACAACACTTTAGTTTTTTATCTACATTTCTGAAGAATGTCTGGCACATTGAACAGGAAGTCTTGGTCCTGAAATCAAAATAAACTTGCAAAAAGGTCAACGCAGTTGCTTCAGAAGGCTTTCTCTTCTCACACACAGAAGAAAGTGTTCCCTGGACACTGAAGAGCTGGTCTCTTCTATCTATATTTTTGTATGCATGCAAGTACTTTCATCTATAGATGAATTACCATACTGTATAAAGAGTGCTCTCAAGTGTCTGAGTGTTGACAATCTTAATCCTGAAAGTGCTCTCTCTCTCTCTCTGTAAATGTAAGATGAAGAAGCATTAAACTATTCAATCCTCTGCACATCTTTCTCCCTAATTGCTTGCGCCAACTTTCACAAAATAGACCCTTTAGTACTAGAAAGCATTTTACATGTTTACATTCCGATCCAACTCAGTGAGTTCCTGGGCCACACCCATCTTCCAACTCTGCTTTAATTTTGATCTTTAAAGTTTTGTGACTGCATCTTGCGTGGTTGTGAGACTGTCAGGCTGACAGGCAAATAAACAACTGGCAAAATACTCAAAACCACTATTGTGATAGTTCCCACTACACTAGCTGTCTCCAGGACCACATTTTTTATGACAACACAGACACACACGCACATAGTCACACTCACACTCGCAAAGTGAACACAATACCTACTACATTATCACTGGTGGTTATAAGCGCTGATCTGCAGCCAGTTTGCTTCTAAAGTCATTGTTAAGTTTATATGATTATACAGGAAAATAAATTCTAAAAGCTCCTTTTCCTTTGGGTTTCCTCATTTGACTGAATTAAGCACAAGTATTGGCTTGAATTATTCAGATAAGTGGTGTTTGTAGTGAAGTTAAGGGATATTTAGATCTTTTAAATGTTACCAATTAGGTTATGAACAGTACTATATACGGTCATGGTAAAAAGAAAGTACATCCTTTGTCAATTCTAAGGTTTCACATATCAGGACAAAAAAATATCTAGTCCTTACAAGGTCTTAAAATTACAAAAATGCAGCCTCAGATGAACTGCAACACATCATATATTACACCTTGTAAACTAAGCCAAGATGCAAAAGCAGTGTGTGAAAAATTAAGTACACCCCATGACTCACTTTTAGCCGCAATACCTTGAAGTAATCGTTTTCTGTATGAATTTATTAGTCTGTCATATTGTTGTGGAGGAATTTTGGCCCACTTTTCTTTAAAACGTTGCTTTAGTTCATTGAGGTTTGTGGCCATTCGTTTATCCACGGTTCTCTTAAGGTCTCACCACAGCATTTCAATCAGGTTGAGGTCTGGATTTGACTAGGACATTGCTGCTCCTCGATTCCTTTCTTTTTCAGGTATTCGTTTGTAGATTTGTTGGTGTGCTTGGCATCATTGTCCTGTTGTATGGTCCAATTTAGGTCAAGCTTTAGCTGTCGGACGGATGGCCTCACATTTGACTCTAGAATATTTTGGTATACAGAGGAGTTCATGGTCGACTCTATCGATGACTGCAAGATGCCCAGGTCCTGTAGCTGCAAAACAAGCCCAAATCATCACCCCTTCATCACTGTGCTTGACAGTTGGTGTTTGTGCTGATATGCTGTGTTTGGTTCTTGCGATACATAGCTCTTTGCATTATAGCCAGGCATCTCAACTTTGGTCTCAGCTCTTAAAAGAACATTGGTCAAGAAGTCTTGTGGTTTGTTCAGATGCAAGTTTGCAAACCTAAGCCACGTTGCTGTGTTTTTTTTTTAGAGAGAAGAGGCTTTCTCATGGCAGCCTTTCCAAACAAGCCATACTTGTTCAGTCTTTTTCTAATTGTGCTGTCATGAACTTTAACACTTAACATGCTAACTGAGGCCTGTGGAGTCTGAGATGTAGCTCTTGGGTTTTTTGCAGTCTCTCTCAGCATTGCACAGGCTGACGTTGGGGTGACTTTGCTGGGACATCCGCACCTGGGAAGATTGGCAACAGTCTTGAATGTTTTTCACTTGTGAATAATCTTTTTCACTGTATAATTACAGACTTCAAAATGTTTAGAAATGGCCTTATAACCCTCCCCCAGACTGATGGGCAGCAACATTTCCTTCTTTAAGATCATAAGATTTAAAAGTGGGTGTACTTTCTTTTTACCTTGACTGCATGCTTGATAAATGATAATATTACTCAGCCCAATCAGGAAAAAAGTGGCACCACAGTGCCACAGTGTCACACAAGGCATACCAGTATACATATAATGCACTATATGTTGAAATGATTGAAGAATCTTAAAAATAGTGATAGCAACATATAGCAGTGGTAATAATAGAAGTGTTATTCAGGTGTGTACGTGGACCTCTAAGGTGACAGTCAGTGTAGGTGTTCAGTTGTCACTCTTTCAAAGCTCTCAGTCGATCTAGTGTAAGTTGAGTCATTATCGTGTCTGAATTTACAATATGAGGTAATTTACTGAACTATTAGAATGATTTAGGTGCCAACTTTGAAACCATAAACCATAGCTGTAGTACACACTGAAACATATTCCGCACACGCACAAAGACATCAGAGGCTTGGATCCTTCCCATCCCACTGGCCATTTGTATTTGTATATATACAGTATGCAACTTTTTCAAATTCAGTTTTAAAGTAAAATATACTGAACATGATATTCCCAAATACAACTCTGTTATGAAAAAAATCATAAAATCCTTAGTGCTGCAACCATTTCTTGTGCTATGAAAATCAGGCAGTCATGCCTAGCATTATGTTTCCTTAATGTAGCGGTTCCCAATATCAAGAAGGACATCTCAAGCACATCTCAAGCTATGAAAACCAAATGAGATGATACACATTCAGTGAATATGTTTCATGACGTACTATACATTCTTTATATTGATTATAGTATTGATTTTACATTACAGTTTATTCAGTCTGACTCTCTCCATCACACCAAGGTCTAATCATATATTGAACTCTCATCATTACTGATAGTGAATATTTTTTGTAAAGCTACACCCACGCACACAGTTTAGTCTCTTGTGTGCTTGTGTTAGTCTGTTCTTATTCCAGGTTTTCATGACAAAAAGGTGAAGTTATATATACGTAACACCTTTTGTTGTGTGCTTTTAGATTTTGTTTGTTTTGGAGGTTTTGGTAGGTTATGTTTATGGTTTGTGCCTACGTGCTTTTGTTACTTGGCAAGTTTGTTATGTGTAGGTTGTTTTTGTGACAGAATAAAACCAAACCATAATACTTAAGTCATTTTTATTCATTAATGCTGTTACTTTTTCTCTCTGCGTAGGATTAACTGGGTCTGGTTAGCACACGAGGCTCACCAGCCTACAAGGGAGTGCAGAGAGGTGACAAAAATGAAGTAGAGGAAGAGACAGGAGGATGCGGTTGAAAGTTTTTCTATTTTCTTTTCCTGTCTGACAAGTATATTGCATTCTCCCACAATAACAAGACAACAACAAAGCAACCAAGCGTGAAGGCAGATTATGACAGGAACATTAAAAAGGTTGTGCAGCAGAGGAATTTGGGTGTGACATTTCAGGTTTTGTGACCTGTTACTGTGTCTTTGTGTGTGTGAATGTATTTTGCATCTGTTTAAAAGAATATTTTGGGTGTGTTGTCACTTTTTAAAAAATGGCACCAGTCAAGGAGAAGTGTTTAAGAGAACAAGCCTGGGCTGTGTGCTCCCTACCCCACTGATATCTGATATAACAGTGATTAACACACAGCAGTTGGTGCCTTCATCTACCTCTCCAAAATCTTTTAATGTTACCTGGCCTTGATGTGTAAAGTGATTCCACTATCATGTTGTGAATTTTTTTTCATGCCAGAGATAAAGCAAGGAGAAAATTGGGGGCTTTTAAGCCTAATAACTGAAGTCAAATCTATTTTGATTTTATAGCTGCTCACTTTCACTTGCTTTAGGGGAGCTATGTCAAAGAGGACATGAAAATCAGGTTTAATATAATCACACACAAAAAAACACAATGGTGTTTCATTGTGTGGGTGTGCATAAAAGAACATATTCATACTTTTGCATGCAAACAAATACAGGCCTTTCTGCATTAATGTGAATGTGTTTGTTAAATACTGCACCATTTGAAATTCTTCTCTGCATCTAATGACTTTTTTGGAACACCTCAAAGCAAAAAGCAGTTTATTTGCCATCTTCCACATGTTCCCTATGCTGCCCTGTGCAACTCGCATCCCTCACACACCATTACACTTGATCTGTTTATGGCAGGATACCCTCCCAAATGTGGCAAATGTGTGCAGCAGGATTAATTGCCATGCGTTCATAAAAAGGTATTCTTCAAATTAGATGGGATAGAATTGAAATGAGCAAATTAGCAGTGCAGAACAGAACAAGATATCACTTGCCTTTATGAAAAAAAAGAATGAGGATGTGAGCAGCAGTGATTATCAGTCATTAGATTTTATCACCTGGTAATTTCAAACATTTGTAAACCTGATAAAATAAAGAAATTATTGTTCAAAATGAAATGATTTAGGTGTTCCTAGATTATTACACTCAATTTTGTGGATGGGCACTGTGAAAATTGTAAGTCATTACACATGAGGCCCTTGTCAGCCTGATCTTCTTGTATAATTTTTTATTGGAGAATAAGTTCAGGGCCATTTGAGCCTATTTACAGACTCCATTATGTCATAGCTAAGTTCTGCACAAAGCCTTAATCAAAACTGCAATTTAAAACAGCTCTCACACTGTGCTACTATTCTTTGTTTTATTCGTATTGGGCCGAGAACTAGATGGAATGAGACAGAGCTACATTAAAATGGAGCCTAAAAGAATGGAGTCAAATGGTACAGAGCAGAGCAGAGCCAAACAGAGAGCAGCCGTCAGAAATGTAATTGAACAGAGGAGAGCAGAACGAAACACAGACACTCCTACGTTAGCAAGGTTGTTTCTTTTTTTTCACACTCTGGTCTGCGGTTATTTATATGTCTCGGTTCATTGGACCTGTACAGCAGATTGTAGTAGAGTTGAGTGAACAGTGACTAATGGCTGCTGCAGGGCTGAATCATATTGTCAGGGAATGAAACATGTTGTTGAGGGGTTCACTTTAAACACTTCACTTGACTGTTGGAGGTCTCCGTGTGATGCAGTCACAGCTACTGAAACTAGAAAATATACATGGAAAGACTTAAGCACATTCAAATAGATGGACAGGCACACATATATTTGTGTGAAATCAAAACAGCCTGCAGTTGACAAGTCCCTATGTGGGCACTCTGTATTTTGGATGACTGCACGTTGGGCTTTCACGTGCACTACCCTCCTTTAAATTCTGCCACAGTTTTCCCACCAGGGATCACTCACATTTGTTCCAACAATTTCTCATTTTTTGTGGTCTACTCCTTCTATCTTGCAAAGTCTAGTATCACAGTGACAGTAGCATTGCAATATTGAACGGTCTAAAAGGGGAAGAGTTAGGCACACTTTCTCTGTGTGCATGCAGTTCAAAGACTGGCTGGAATGATGATTTTCTCACCTGTTGGCCTTCATGTTGCCATGAGGTGTGGAAGTTCATCCTAGGTGCCAATTTTAATAGATGTCATCTACACCACCTGGCTATCAACTCCTTGAGGTGATGACTCATGCTATTAGTGTGTGTGTGTTTGTGTTTGTGTTGTTAGGGAGGAAATAGTTTAGCATGAATTGTAAGTATGATTTGAGCTTATTAAAAGTTGAAAATAGAGAGTGTTTTTTATAGCACCATCTTATTAAAATAGGTCCAAGTGAGGATATCATCAAATGAAATATAGTAACACCAGTAAAAACAGCTTTTTAGATTTCTGGTGACATGCTCCTTTTTGGTACACGATGTAAATAAAATAGTAAACCTGGTAGGTAAGGCAGAAACAATCTTGATTGAAGGTAACTGATTAGTTGGTTGCTTAGTTGGCAGTTTTGATTATCTTTTGACTGTCTATCCTTTTTTATGGAGTACAATGAAAAACACCTGCCATTTCCAGTTTCTTTAATCTGTGTACCACTTCCATTTTCTGTTTTATGTTAAAGTATATTATATATCTTGGGTGGCACAGTGCTGCAGTGGTTGTCTCACAATAAAAAGGCTTTGGGTTTGAATCCACCTGCTGGCTAAGGCCCTTCTGTGTTGAGTTTGCATGTTCTTACAGTGCCTGCGTGGGTTCTCTCTGGGTGCTCCGGCTTCCTCCCACAGCCCTGTATTGGCGACCTGTCCAGGGTGTACCCCGCCTCCCACCCTATGAAAGCTGGGATAGGCTCCAGGGGTTTCAAAGTCAGAACCTTCTTGCTGTGAGGCAACAGTGTTTACTGCTGTAGTGTGTTTAATCAAATTAGATTAAAAAAACAAAAAAAAAAACAATTATTTGATACTGAACATATTATTATACCATATTTTGTTGGTTACATTTCTGTGCATTTAAAATCAAACTTTAAAAACATCAAATCAAAGTAAGAAGCACCAAAAAGCCACTTCTTTCTGATGCTGCCAGAATCTGTTGTTTTTGACTTTTAATTGAGTGAGTGTCAATTTGAAAGTGTCTTTTGTTTGTCTGTCTCCACCTCTGCTGTGAAGTGATAGTTTGGCAGTGCCTGCTAGGTGCTGTCACAACAGCTTGATGAGTGACGGTGAAGTAGTCAGATAAGGAACCCAGATAACCCTGTCAACACTATCTCCTCTCTCTGAAACAGCTAACAGGGCCTCAGGCTGCATAGACACCACCAGGTGAGATTGACATTCACTAAAATTCTATAAACTAAATTCAGACTGAGCTGCTCTGCTGCTCTGCTTGATTTTAGAACATTTTGTGCCTCCCAGACTGGAATGGGATTGGCAATCAGTTGAAGACTAGAAATAATATAGTTATACTGAAAAGTAATTCACACTGGCTGAATTTTGCCAGCACCAGAGTTATTGTAGCTTTGTATTTTTTCCATTAGCTTGAATTTCATTTTGAATGTTTCTTCTTTTTTCAGTTTAGTTGTTAGTTTTCAGAGTAGATTTGCTTATTTGAGATATTTCAGTTTAGTTTTTATCGTTTGGAAATGTTTAGTTTCAGTTTAATCTTTCTTAGTTTCAGGGGCACAATTTCAGAAGTCCAGAACACATATTACAATACAAGCACAACACTTTGTGGATGTAGTTGTATGCATCCCAGTTAATGAACAACCAAAGCCTCCTAGGGCAAATATTAAACTGAATAAACTAGATTTTACTGTACTGTTTTATTTTATTTTTGGTAGTACAAATATTGTTTCACTTATTTTTTATTTAGTGTCGTTTTTATTTTTATTTTAATTAACTAAAATGTGTTTTCACACTTAGTTTCAGTTTTTATTTTTATTTCAGTTAACTCTAATGACCTTGGGCAGGCAGAATAAATAAAAAATTCCATAAGTTACCTAGCAAAATGTAATCAAACATTGCCTGTCTTTCCTTAAGTTTTAGCTTGAACCTACATGTGGTTCTTCTGATGAGTTTGGCATGTTGAGATTTTTTTTTCCTTCAGTGTGTAGTGCTTCAAATCAGAAATGGCTGCTGCTGAACTTTGGCAGTGGTGTGATGAGTAGGAAAGGTGGAAGATGATTCTAAGGTTGTCTGTGATAGCGCATTTGGCATTTTGAAGGAGCAATCCTCAATTCCCAAGCTGCAAATGACATTCACACACAATTCCTCCAAAGCCATGTGGGTCTGTTCTTCAGTGTGTGTGAATACACGTATGACATTCTTTTTCTTGCTTTCTTCTTCTTCCTTTTTTCATTTTTCTTACCCTTTTATTTGGATACTTTCACACTGCAAATCATCCCATTAGTTTTATACAGTACATGATTTGGTAAAGAACCTCTAAAGACCAATAGTAGCTGGAAGGAGAGAGTCCACTGCACTTTTTGCAGCAACACTGAGTGAAACCTAGTGGAGAATGACCAGTTATTTCACTATGGGATCTCTCAGTATCTATAATTGAATCACTTAAGCACTGCTGGCTATTAGCTGGTGAAGAGACTTGAGTACTTAGAGAGAGGAAAGTATAGTGGTTTTTGCTTGTGACATCATAGGAATACAGATTTAGCATGGAGACGAGCTGAATGTTACACCTACTCTATGGTGCTTGAGTGCCTGCTCTGTCTCGTAGTATACACAGGCAGGTGACAAATTAAAGGAAAACATGGACCTTGACCCTTACAGTGAGGGGAGGGGTCACTGCAAATCAACACAATAATGTTATGAGTGATTACCATTTACCTATGATGAAGTATTTTTTTACCCTGATGGGAGTGATATTGTCCGGGACAACAAAGTTAGGGTTACTGAATGGTTTGATAAGTTTAAAAAAGACTTGAATCATATGCTTTGGCCTTTGTGGTCACCAGATCTCAGCCAAACTGAACATTTATGGAAGATTTCTGACTGGCATGTTAGTTAGTGCTCTCATCTACCATTATCTAAAAGTACAAATAAGGGACTATACTTTGTAAAAATGCTGTTATATCCCTCCAGAATCATTGCCAAGATGCACTGAAGCTGTTCTTGTGTCACACGGTGGATCAACACTTTTTTAAGACACCCTGTGTTGATTTTTCTTTTCATTCGTCACCTCTCGGTATTTCTTTACTTATATGTGAGCGTCTTTATGTTTCAGTGTGTGCACACATGGTCCTGATTGCGTGTGAGTACCTTCTAACCTCTCTCTGCTAAAGGTAATTGGCTGATGCACTGTAACAGCTGAATTAGAATGAAGCAGTTTGCCAGCACACTGCAGTGACTTCTCTGTCCTGCTTTTCTCCTTCAGGCCTTCACTCCACCATCTGTTTCTATGAGTGATGAGAGCCTGCTGAGACACAAATCTATGTTTGAGTGTGTCTGTCTCTGTGTGTTCAAGTGTGCAATGGCTAACGTTTAATCAGAATGTATTTGGGGTGTTGATCCACATCTTTTGAGCTGTGAAAAACTGCAGTAGCGGACATCTGATTGGCAGTAAAGCATGAGTGCCACCAACGTGTAACACGAGGCTGGTTCTGACCAAATGTGATTGGTAATGATGATGAAGGGTCAGGTTAGTCTAAAATTAGATTCTGAGCAGCTGGGAAACTGATATGTAAGCTCTTTGGAAATGGACTGACTGAATGGATGTTTTGGCATGTGATAAGAAGGGATCAGTAGTTCAGACACATCATGAACATTAGTTTTTTTAATATTTTTTTTCTTGTTTTGCTAAGAAATCCTGTTAATAAACCTAAACCAACTGCACTTAAAGGTGTCAGCTCTATATGAAGTGCTTGTCAAATGGTTCACCAGAGACTGAACTCCCATACCTTTCTACACCAGAAACTGAAAAATTGACATTTATAGCAGGTCAACAGTTGGCCAGGTGCACCAAGGTGAGGGAGTAATCAGTGTTTGATCTTCTTGCACTCTTTTAGTGTGTGAAACGCTATGAAAGCCTTTCAGGAATATAAAAACAGATGAGCAATGTCTGGCATTTATTAGACATAAAGAGAACACTCAGTTGGATTCAGGCAATATGTGTCCGTATAAAGACCTCAACGGTTTTGATGAGATCCAAGCCAGTGTGACCAGGACACTGGATCAGACTAGTGTGGTGCTCAAAACCAGTAAATTTATTTAACTAGCCAGGCACTGTGGTTTTCATCAAACACTCCCCAAATAGAAGTAAATCCATATATTCAGGAACTATTTTCATCTTTGGATTAAAGCATGTTTGCACTAATGTGTTTATGGCACCACATTACTGTGTATTGTTTATAGAATTGACTAAAGCTAAACTACAAATGTTCAATGTGGTGATGAAACAAAAAAACCTCATAAAATGTCACATGTATTATCCCTGTTACTCATAGGTGAAATCGTATACCTTTAACCTGTAGATACATTTTCAGTAGCTTGTACATGTTCTATAGATTTACCTCGATGCAGTGTAATCATTGTAGTTGCACTTTATTGTGATCAAAAGAGCATATGCTTTAGTGTAGCACAAATACACCCACCAAGTGTAAAATCTTGTTTTTTTCTTCACATGTTCATGCATTCAGGTCAATAAGAGAAGATAAGGAAAATAAAAGTGAGAAAAAGAATGAAGGCACAGAGAAGTAAAAGCACTGAAGAAAGTAATGCTATAATGCTATATTAGATAATTACATATGGGGGAATTGGATGTGGTAGATAAAGGAAAAGGACTGTATGAGAAGAGCTAGAAAAAAGTGACGAACATGAAAGAGAAAAAAGAGGGAGAAAGAGATGGGGAACGAACATGGGGATGAAGGAGAGCAGAGAGGGGCAGAGCGAAGGGAGGGGGTGGAAGAAAGAGGATTTATTGAGGCTGCAGGGAAGAGCAGCGCGATAGCTCTCTGATGGATTAGAGGAATGTATGAGAAATGGAGTGAAGAGGGGAGAAAGCGCAAGGGGAGAAAAGTGAAGTTTGTGGGCTTCCTTGGGGCAGCTCTAAACACTGGTATCATTAATGTAGTTTAAAGAAGTGTACTCGCCAAGAACAGTCTTTTTTTAAAGGCCACCTGTGGGTATTAGAGAGGGAGAAATCGGGCAAGAGAGAGATATGGGGACAGGGTGACAGTCAGATAGCATTAATGAGAAATTGAGTTGGAAAAAGAGAAGAGATATTGAAAAAGTAGAATCAGGAAATTGCTGCACCCGTTGGCAGATTGGAGAGTGTCATGATTTCAGAATCGGAGAAAAAGGACTGGTATTTACCAAGGGAAGAACATATACCATCCTTATTTCACTTCAATTCTGCTCACTGCAAACCAGATTAGTAATTCTGAGGGTGTCTGTGTGTCAGTCAGTCTGTCTTTCTTTTGTCCAATAATCTTTCTGTAAGATCCTGTGAAAGGATTTTGTCTGTCAGCAGGAGAATAAAAACACTTTCTATACATTTCATGGCAAATAAATATTTTATACTCCAAAGCTAGCAGCAGATATTCTGTGTATTTAGCTCCACAGTCCACTCTTATGTTATCCAGCCAAGTCAAGTTTCTTTGTCTAACAGCCATTCAACCCAAGGAAGGGAAACTGGAAACAAAGACTCCAATTAGTCAGGCAATTAGACTGTTGTTTTGTGTCCTCTACTCATCCTCTCAGTCACACACTAATAGCTATTCTTTCCTCTTAAATCTCTCATTTGCCCTTCACTTGCTCTTTCATGTTTTTTTTTTCTTTTCTGACAGGACATTCTCTATGAAATTACATCTCAGTGATATTCGCTGTAATGTATTTTTTTTCCTTGAAGAAAGCATTTATAACTCTCTCTGTTTTTGCAGTTCATTTGCTATTTATCGCTCCTCCTTCATCTTTCTTTCCGCCTGTGTCTTTGTCACTTCATCTCTTTCAACCAGAGCCTGCCTCATCATCCATCAAGATTGGTGTGACCAGTCCTCCTACCCTGTTTCTTTGTGCTCTTTTGTTTGTCTTTCTCATTCTCCGTCTTTTGCTCTGGTCTTTCAGTTTAATAAAACACTTGCGGACCGCTTAGAGATTTCACAATGAGGTATTTGAAATTCCTCTCCATCATAATTCGTCAGATTTATTTTTAAAAATGCATTTGATTCAAATCTTTCTTCTGTTTTTCCAAAGAATATTCATCCTTTCACACTAGATTGAAAAGAAAAACAAGGCACAGACACAATTCGAGTTTATATTGGAAATAACTATAGGCAGAAAAGTGCAGACTGCAAACAGTTATCCCCACGCGACTAAACAAATGTCTGAACAGTGGAACGAAATTACATGAATTACATGAACCGGAAGTGAAATTGCTGCAGAAATGGCCTACACAATGACTGTGAATCACAAAGAGGAAATATGCCTTTAAAGTTATAAAGAAAACAGATAAACAAAGGACAGAAAATAATGTGAATAAAACTTGATGTTCTGCTCTCTTCGTATTTTTCCAATATGTGTTTCTCTGTGTGATGTGCTCCTTTCGTTTGTCTCATTTGTCCTTTGTTATGGCTTTAGTTAGAGACAGCAGTCTGCTGCCTCTATATGTTTGTGCCTGTGTGCGTTTGGCTTTTCTGGCTTCTTTTAACTGGAGGCCAGCAGGCCTATACTGGACAAGTGTGTTGCGAATAGTTTGGCATTTCTAAGAGCGGCAGGGGGCTAAAAGAAAGAGATCCTCAAAAGCTGACAGACAATAGTGTGCTGTGTGTTCAGCTTTTACTTTAATGTGGTTGTCCTTCATATCCATAATCAGCGTAACTCAGAAATATTGTGGCGGCAGACTGCATCCTCTCATCTCAGATATTAAATTATCCCCCAGATCGAGTCAGATTATAGGCTTAAGTAGACAATCTAATGAAAGGTCAGGAAATGGGATCATATTATCTAAAACCATCTTCAGTTGTTTGGCCAGGGATATGAAGTCGATATACTAAAGGTCAAAATTAATTAATTAGTAAATCAGGTTGGTCAGAAAAAATAGATGGCATGTGTTAACCCAAAAGTCAATTTGGTAGAGTTAGGACAGTGAGATTAATTTCTCTAATAAATTCCTGTTTTGAAAACTGGTGTCTGACAGTAATATTTTCATGTGATATCCTTCATTATTTTGTCTTTTGGTCTCCTCTTGATTCTGAATTACTCAATCTTCCTGCACATTAACATTAAACATTCTAATCTAATGGGACATTTCTCTGTTTTTACAGAGGTGAGTTAAAAATAAGATTTGTCTTTGGTTTTTAATCACAGCTCGGCATAAATTATGGGGTCAGGAAGGGTGTAATGTTTGAATCATTTGGAGGAGGGCAAGCAGAGTTCCAAATGCTGAAAGTGGCACTTACTTTTCTGAGTGCCATTTTAGCATCTGCACAGAGAGATATTCCCTATTCATGAGAGACTGACCTTAGCACACTGTCACTGCTCCCCTGCACCTGCAATGATTTATTGGTTACAGAAAGCTGGGCAGCCAGATGATGCAGCAGCATTTATGCACGGGGCAACACGTGACCATCCCCCTTCAGCCTTTGTCCTTTCCTTTCAACTCGGTCAACATTATCAGAAATGAAGACACACACACAGCAAAATAAGTCTACAGTCTGACTGTAAAGGGGTAGCTTTTATGGTAAAAGATATGGCATTTCTGTGTTTTTATGTTTTGATTCTGTGCTCACTTAGTACTTAAGTATACTAAGCAAGTAGTTGACAGACAAATATATCCATGAATATTGTTTTCTAGGCTAAATGTGGTCATCCAGTCATGACCTTTAAGAAGGCATGTCTTCCCTTCTAAATTTGGTTTAAAAGTGATACTTGAAAAGAGATTTTCAAGTATCACTTGATTGAGATTTTGGTCCCTATTGACATGATAACATCACACAAGTGCTGCAGATTTGTCGGCTGCACATCCATGATGTGACTCTCCCGTTCCACCACATCCCAAAGGTGCTCTATTGGATTTAGATCTGGTGACTGTGGAGGCCAT
>VUQI01060343.1:6329-20363 GCA_015106735.1 Paratilapia polleni | reverse complement strand
GAAAAGTATTGAAAAAAAAAAAAAAAAAAAAAAAACTCATGTTGTTTCTGTCATGTTATTTTGTGCGTTATTGGTAATAGGGATGTTCCTGGCGACTAATTTTAGAGGTTTAAAAGAAGAAAAAATAAGACTAGTTGTCCAGTTTAAAAGGCAGAAAAAATTCAAACCTGAGCCCAGTCTCATGGACAAGGTTAAACACTGGCCATGCAAATAGTACGTGTGTGTATTTAAGAGCTATATAAAATGATTATTCACGTTCGGCGATAATCAAATTGTGTTTTAAATGTCACTAAAATGTGTGGTACTTTGCACCGTCTATAATAATGTGCAAACACATCAGTTTAGATTCTACTACAGTCACACCAGGGAAAACCGTGGTTGGTGACTGCTGCATGACCAAAACCATGTGCAGCGAACTTGTGATTTCATCGCCTTTGAAATGGTTCTTTTGAAGACAGGGACCAGGTCTGCGACCACTCGCAGTCAGCTGACTTCTTCAAAGCAGAAATAAAATGGCAATAAGACACAGTTTGCATAAGTCTGTAATTGAATGGGGTCAAGTTGGCACTTACATCAGTTTGTGATGTTGGAAATCTTTGCTGTCTACATACACAAATTCACATTAACAACTTACATGCAGAGTCCAGCCACAACCTCAAATTTGAAACAGAAATTGGGAAATTCCTCCACAAACAGTGATGTAGTTGCTGCAATACAGCAATTTAACTGCAAAATGACATGGGTGCTTTGCAACCTTGCTTTTATATAGGAATATAACCAGAATACAATCAGTTGAGTCCTCTGTTGCAAAGAGACACATCACAGATGAGCTGCATTTATCGGTGCACTCTGACTCAGATTGACTGCAACGTGTTGGCAATCTGTCTGCATTTATAAACTAGACCACAATTATTTGCAAGCCTCTGAGAGTGACCGCAGTCAGTCTCAGTTGGGCCACGATTGTTTGGAGACAGGTTGCCTCCCATCAGGTGTCCTGTGCAATCACTTTGCAATTGAAAGTGGTGGTACTCTGAGCCATTACAGATTGTGGCTAACATTAGCAGTGCTAGCACCAGTAGCCCTCCTTTCTTGCATGCCTGCGTCCACATGCTTGTGGTGAATGCGGTTACACGTGGCTTTGGTTTTATGGTTTTATGCCACCTGCAAACAACCACTCATGTTCTACATCAAAATACTGCAGAACAGTACTGCTTCACACAACTGTCATCTGCTTACTTTCCACCTTTCTCATTTACAACTTCCCGTCACAGAGGCAGGTGGCATCATAACAGCTTTAAATTAAGCGGTAACTGCTGTCGTACTTAAAATAAGAATCATTATTTTAACTGACTAGTATTTCTGGTGCCAACTAGCTAGAGTAGCAATGTTTAAACATCTAGTCAACTAGTCAAATCTCTAATTGCCAATCATTCTGTTCTGTTGGTATGAATATATGTTGATCTTTTCTAACATGTCGGGCTGAAAAATAAAGCCAATGCAGAAGTCCTAAAAATTTCCTCCAACAGCCAGGCTGGCTCCAGACTCATTGATAATATGTTTACCGCCTGGTACACAGAACAGTTTGGTCTCTGTGGATAATTTCTCCAATAATACATATTCTGCAGTCCCTTAAAATAAATAGCAGCTGACTGAATTATTCCACTTAATTTATCCCCATTAGAGTAATTAGGTGTTGAGCAATGATCAAAGCATTGCATACATACAGTAAGTGTCACAGCAGGTGATCATACTGAGCTCTACTGTGAACAAGCGCCCTCTGCTGTTCAGGAAAATCAGCGCAGTCACGCAGCAAACCCAACACAATGACGCACTGCTCTGAACATCTACAGACTTACATCAGTTTCAAGCATGTACAGTTTGTCAGATGGAAGCCATTGTTCAGCAACCCCCGATTCACTGCCAGCTGTTCTGAATGCTGGAGCTGTCGCTATGGTGACGTGACAGGCACCGCATGTACAACAAAGAGTGTATCTGAAAGTAGTTTGGCGGAAAAAAAAGTATATCTGAGTGTTTTCACAAAAGTAGACAGGAAGGAATGTTGAAAGAAAGAAAGCTCAGCAGAACTCAGAGTGTTTGTTTGCCTGCCAGCTTACCCACGTTCATCCATATTTCATTGTGAGGCTCAGGAGTCAAACTGACCAGATGATGAAGAAACAGACAGTCGGCAGCTGAGGAGAATTAATACTGAAGGAAGAGGAGAGCACATGTCTCATTAAAGGCCCTGCAAAGCCTCACAGGTGCTTTTACTTCTCCTGGCTGATTAGACCTGAGCTCAGGTTGACGTTGAGTGGGGATTTACTGGTAATTAACTGAAATGTCACTAAACTTACTGCGCTAAAGATAATCATCCAGGCAAACATACAACTTACAGGGATGTGTTAGTCAAGAACTCTCTGTACACACCCACACAGTCCTGAGAAGAGGGCTAATCAGCCACAATAAGTGCAAACACTTCTGTGGGTGTACCGTGAGTGCATACTTAAAAATAATATCAAAAGGTCTGCAGATCTGCTGCTCATGTGAATTAGCTTTTTGTGTGAAGTGATGCACAAAAAAGAAAAGCAAGGCAATTTCGAATGTCAAGGGAATGCAAATTGTCTGAGCGTGAGCCATACATCCTGAAGGAACAAAGAGTGTTTGGAGAAAAGGAGTCTCTTGTTCAATGTATTTCCACTCAGTCCCACCTGCATTCTTAACAGGTACATTTGACCAAAACTAATTGATCAAACATTGAATTTTATAAAACCCTGCTTTCCTGGAGTGTAAACTGCTTCACCAAGAACATCTGGCATGGTTTGCAGTCAGTTTCTATTAATGTGGTTTTAATTTTTTAGCTAAAGTGGTGTGTAGCTTTCCAAAAAACAAATTCTGACATAAATAATTTTAAATGTTTGTTTTCAGTCTGACTGAACATAAACACAGAAATTAGCCAAATGGAACGACCATTTTGCTAACTGTATTAGGATTCTCCTTCTGGGAATACTTGCCGCCTGACCTAATCAACCTGCATATTTATCTAACCATGCATGCTGGTTTGTTTGCATGCATAATGTAACACCATTCATTGGTAAATGTGAACCCTAGCAAAATGGCCACAAAAGTGGAATGATTGGTAAAATAAACCCCACTTATCCTTTGACATTTAACTTACTTGCTTTCTTACTGCAGTTAAAGGTTAAGTGTGCATGCAGTCACTTCTTTTGTGCTGAGACATTTTTGTGTCATACACAGGGTGTGGCTTTGAAATATATATATAAGCCTGTGTTGAGATTTTAAGTGTTGGGTGAGGCCCACCTTTCAGACTATGTACAATATTTGGATATTTATTGGAAGCTAAACTACCCTCTCAAACTATTCTGCTGTAAGCTTATGAAATCAATTTTCTTTCTTTTAACCTGGACACAACAGTATAAAATAATAAGCAACTAAACTAAACTAAGTACACCGTACTCAGGAAAGTTCAACTATCTAGCTGCTTAGGCCTCACTCACACAGCCCTAGAGACCAGTCAGCGACTGCCCCTGGCAACCTCCAGTCGCTAGGGAAAAATGTGTATTCCTTGACTGGCTGACAAATAGTTGCTGAAATTTTGCTGTTTGTTGCTGGGCAAAATTGATTGCAAAGAGGGTGCTGCACTAAAAACCTTCTTGTGATTGCTTTGGTCACTTGCAGATTGCTGTGGTCACCCGTAGTTTGCATGGAAGATGCTGATTGTCTGCAAACACTCACAAATCAACCATGAGTGGTAGCAAAACTATGAAGAGTGTGACACAAACCGAAAACAGTTTAAGTAAAAGTTGTGCCTTACTGCTGAAACCAACGCATTTCAAAAAGCGCAACTTCTACTTTTAAGGCTAACGTTCTCCATTTCCGGTTTGTGTCACATCCTTCAAGGTTTCTCTACCGCTTAGTGAGTAGTTGGCCTGTAGTTTGTGTCTGCCATACAAACTACAGGCAACCATGGCAATCTACTAACGACTAAAACAAGGAGATTTTCAGTGCAGCACCTTATATCTCTTCGCAATCAATTTCACCTAGCAATAGCAAGCAACTACTCGCCAACTGGTTGGGGAATATATGTTTTTCTCAACCAAGTGGTTACCAGGGGGTCAACCACTTGCAACCGGTCAGGGAATACTAATTTTTTTTCTGGTGACCGGTGGTAACCAGTCTCTATGCCTGTGTGACTGAGGCCTTATCCAATTCAGGGTCACAGAGGGCTTTAGCCTATCCCAGCTGTCACAGGGCGGGGTAAACCTTGGACAGGTCGCCAGTCTCCATAGATATGGCCAGCAGGCACCCTTTTCTAGGCCATAAGGTCGATAAGGGGTAACATCATCCATCATATTTGGTGGCTAACCAAACAGCACATAAAAACATGGGTAAACAGCAGGTCAAAATGAAAAAGGCAGATCTAGAATCAAGTCCCTCAAAAGTAAAAGTGACAGTTTGTGTGACTTATCTCACACTGTTGTCTCTTTAAAGGGGATTCTGTTGATTTTTTTTAAATTGGCCCCATTGCCCATTATTTCTGTGCAGCAACATTAAATGAGATGATAATGGCCTACTGAAAATACTAGTTGGTGTCGGAGGTCACCTACTGGTGTTATCTGTAGGAGTGATATCAACTGATAGAGGCCACTGACATCCAAAACTGGCACACAAATAAATGTTGTAATACATCCTTTTCTATTTGGTAAGATACTTTCTCAAAGCTGTGTCATGTTGGATTTTAGAAGACATGCATATGGCTATTTCCTGAAGATAAAAAGTACTTTTCCAAGTTCAAAACATTTTAGGTTTACATAGGTCAAAGAACAAGTAGAAGACAAACAGCTTCTATTTCTAGCATCTCCACTGTGTCAGTAAATTTAGTTTTTGCTCCTTTTGTACATTGCCCAGTTACACCTGTTTTTTTTTTTTCTTGGGAACTACTCTAAAGTTCCACCACAATCCTCTTGTGTATCAAATAATTAATTAAAATTAATTTAATTAGTCATCATTGCAAACATGGATGAGTAGCAGTGCATGATGGGAACACGCCTGCAGCAGTGGGAACAGTTTGGAACCTTTAGGTCTCTCCACTGTCACACATCAGCGATCCTCAACCAATCAAACACAGTGTGTGTGTGTCTGCATCACTGAGTGTGAGTGTGTTTTCGTCCTTTGATGAAAGAACTGATCAATAAGAACAGAGCCTGCTGACACAGAGAGGAAACACTGGGGATTAAAAGGATGTTTTTCAGGGTGTTCTGATGAGTCAGCTGACGCAGCGGCACGCTCTGAGATGCCTTCAAATGTTCCGCTCAAAAAAATGCTTTTTAATTGTTTGTTTGTTGGTGGTGGGTTTGATTTCTCAGCTAAAAGAGAGCAACACAGGGCCTGGGGTGCATTTTATTTAGCTAATGTGGCTGCTCGCTTTCATCACGTTTGTGTTTTCTTTCCATCTCAGTTTCACTCAGCGCTCATGTGACAGAGAGATGCAAGGGGAGGAATTCTTTTTAACATACATGACATCCTCCCTCCCTGCAAAATCATTTTGAAGAGATGGCAGCTAGTTATCAACAAATGTATAGAAACTGACTGTCAAATATATTGAAAAAATGGGTCAGTGTACAGAATCTGCCCAATGTGGAGCTCCAGGAGCAGAGTGAAGCTGGTGAGGATTTCATTACTGCTCTATGATCTACGCATGACTGGAGAAACCAGAGCGGTTTTTAAAGTCTCCTGGTGTTAATGACCCCTTTGACACTAACATCTCCCTGAAATTGGACCACCAGGAAGAGGAGGAAGCTGACATTCTTATACACCAACAGACCTCTGATTGAAGTCCTCCAACCATGTTTGGCCTTAACCCTAACTTAAACTCTAACCATTAATTACCAAAACATGGCCTAAAGAAAATATCAATATATACTCTAGAAGAATCTATAGCCTAAAAATTTTGAAAAAGAACAAGTAAAGTTAAACTGACTACTAATATCTGTTACTGTATGGCTGTCTTGTACTGTAGTTGTATGTATTTTTTTCCCTATAAGCCACAATGAAATTCAAATGGAAGAGTGATACTTTATTAAAACTTTGCAAGGCTAAAAAGTAAAGCTGTTTCCCAACAGTCCAGTCACTCATTTAACAACAGCACCATGCAAGCCAAAATCCTGAATGGCTACATTAGAACAGGGTTGTATCCTTACCTAGAACAAAAAAAGAAACAGGGGTGCAGTTTTCTCGAATTTGACATACGGTAGCTGTATATTTGACTTTGGGTGAGATTATTTTAACACTGAAAACACCCACAAACCTTAAATTGGGATGAGTCATATAGAATGACTACATCTATAATCCATCCATCCATCAAAACTGTATTTAGAGAACATCAATAAAGCTACAAACCAAAGAAACTTGTAAACTTTGTAAAAGCTGGACATAGTTTCAAATACAATGCCTAGGATGCAGCATTCTTTAACATCAGTCCCAAACTCATCATCATAAAATGTCTAAGTATGATGAACCCAGTCTCACTCCAAAGTAGTCCTGTGTGGAAACTTGGTCAGGACCCCTAGGCATTTCAAAGCATTTCATACCATCTCACATAAATTTTCAGTGTGCTGGGTTAACGTTGTGAATGCTGATATCTTAACCCAAACCATCTTTTCCAAAACTTTACCAGGTAGTACAAGAAAAAGTATGCTGAGTATATGTCTGAGAGGCCAGCTGCTCTGACAAAAGTGCAATACTGCACATGATTGCAACATGACTGCCATTCACCGGGTCACCAGTGAACCATAGGACTGGGGTTAGGCTGTGTTTTAGCCACATGCTAAACAAGCATAGTTTCAGGAACTAGAACTTGTTACCTTTCAAATCAAACTCCTTACAGTTCTGTTACAAAATTTCCAAATCTGTATAATAGATTGCATTTTATTTTCACATACTTCAAAGAGAGATTGATGCTATACTAACTACTTCAGCAGCACACTGTTAAGCTGTAACCTTCATCTCCTTTAGCAATGACACACAACAGAGTGGTGTGTATATGCGTACCTGTTGTGAGTCAGTTTCTTTCTGCTGCTTTTGGAAGCAACTAATACCAAAGGGAAATGGGGTTGTGTAGCTTTTGGGGTTATTATTTAAGACATAATTTGAATAAAAAAAACAGTAATAAAATCAAATATATAAAATCCAGCTATCACGTACCTCCTAGCTTGAATGGGCATGACATGTCTGACTTTTACTGACTACTGTAAAGACATTGCGATTCAAAGGGTGTTGAAAACGTCCCCATGGGATACACTTGTGTTTCTGCGCTCACAGCTCCTCATCTGTTCATCTCCTCTGTGGTGCATTTAAAAGATTGGAACATCCAACGATTTCCAGGTCACAATCAGAGGATGTAGGAAGGAGGAGTGGAGGAGGAATAAATTAGCCAAATGGAAGGCACCCCTGCATGTTAATTTTACTTGACATGAAGTTAAACCATTGGCTGTCTGGAGGGACTGAAATCTGTATAAGAACAGTGTTTGGCAAGCTTTGGAAAATTGTCAGCCGAAATCTTTAGTGAAACATGTAGATGGAAAACCTCCACTATGTCTTCCACTTTGCAAAATTCTGACTGCATTTTGTACTTATGACATTTCTTTGACTATGTGAATAAAGCTCTCTTTTCAGTAGTGTTCTTCCCTCCCCTTGCTACCAGCTGTTTCTATTTTTATTCACTTTTTTGTTTTTGGCCTTTCCACATCTTGACAATTTTTCTTTTCATAATGCATTAACTCTGAGGATACCTTAGGAGACCTGCCTGGCACCCGACAGCACCTCTTAATTCACAGTGTGCTCTGACACAAACACAAAAGGGGCTGCAGGGTTTTTAATTGGCCTCTGCCCAAATTAGACAGATTTATCCCTCTCTCACATTAGCCGAGATGACCGGCCTGAAAAATCACATTGCTCAGGCGTTTCTCTGAGGCTTTCTCTCACCACGCACTCGTCTCAGAAATTGGGCTGAAACAGCAACTTTGACGGTTAATTAGCCTCGTTAAAGAAACCTCCGAGGCCAAATCTGGAAATAAACATTCTTTGTTAGAGAGCGCCGGGTTTCTTTCAGCACAGAGCAGACCACTGGATGCAAATAAGGAGGTTTGTTTAGAAAGTTATCAAAAGGATCCAAACGTCTACATCAACAGGCTGTGATGTTTCAATCCCTGTTTTATTATGTAGACTTTGTACGGAGCTTCGTTCAACAGTAATTAGATCACAACTCACTACTGACCATTCTCTACAACATGATTGCCATACCTGCAAATGAGGTAGTGTCAACAAGACCCAAATTTAGACCAAGTGTGGCCCATTTTTTTTCCAGACTCCAAGTAAGTGCTCAAGAACCTATTATCCAATTTCCGTTAATCTCTCAACATCAGGCTAGGGTTGCATTTTAGTCACCTGCTAAGCAAGCATAGTTTCAGAAACTAGAAGATGTTTCCTTTCAAATGAACTCTCTTTCATGCATTTTGTCCTTACAAATGTCATCAGATTTCCATTTGAAAACCGTCCACATAATGGGGTTGATGAGAACCTAACACTAAACAGATCCAGTGATCTGGTGGATGTTAGAAGGTTAAATTTATTGTATATTTTAATCAAATCAAGAGCACATTTTCTGAGAATTTTGTGGTGGTCCCTGACAACTTACTTACTAGGGCCTGACACCTGAAATTTTGTGTAAGAACAGGAAATAGACACGTGAAGATATTCATTAAATTTGATTAGTGTATTTGTGCTTCCAGCGGGAGTAACTATTGTGATTTTAATGGATCAAAATGCTTTTTCTGTAGGACTACCCTCTCGAGAAAACTGTAAGGGTTAGGCCTACGACTGCTAAGGCTCCAAGAGTTTAATCATGCCTGAACGAAAAAAGTACCCGATTTCAAACTGGCCGGGGATAACACTGCTGACATTCCAAGGAACCAGAGACTTCAAAATCCAGTAATGAGATGGAATACCAGTAGAGATTTCTGTTTTCTATATCTTAGTGAATTTGAATGGACAAAAATAGCCGTAACCAACAGCAACCACTGCATGCCCAGTATAGCCCCTACTTTGCCAAGCTTCAGACGCTGTCCATTTCACAAAGAGTTTATTTAACTGCAGTACCTCTGGTGATTACAGAGTCTAAGAATTGTTGAATCTGGACTATGTTGTACAGGTCTTTAAGGCTTCGCTTGTCTTTGAGGAACCAAGACCAGACCCAGTGCCAACAATGGAATGGGTCCAAATTTTTTTCATTGGGTTTAATCAGGTCAACTGGGGTCTTATTGTTACTGTTATGGGTCTCGGGTTTGGGGTTCAGTAATATCCAAACTGATTCAAATGGACCCAAATCTGCGATTCCATCTATTGTTATGTGTAACTATGATCGAAATCATCGTGGGAGAAAACAATGTGTTTTGAGGCAAGAGGGAGAACATAAATTCAAGTAAAGGGGAAATTTGGTCATCACATTATTTGTTAATGTGATGAACAAGTTGAAGGAATAAGGTTGCTCAGTGCTCTTTCAGCTTTGAAAGATATCACCTTTCAACTTCTTTCAGAGCACAGAAAGTCTAGATTCGCGTAAATAGCAATAAATGTGTCAGGTGCAGTATAGAGACAGTTTTATGTTACAGTTTGTGTATTAGAAAATAATATGTGCATAGGTACATAGCTATTTTCACACATGAAGTCAGGACAAAATCATTAGAATATGGATGGTACATTGTCCAAAGTTGCCCTTTCTCACACAACACTGGAAATATTCCCTCCGGCTAAGGCGAAGGTGCTGCCGGGGTAAAGTGTGCAGGTAAATGCTCTCTGTAAATTCAGCAGGCAATTGCCTCTGCAGCTCTCAGTTGAACTTGGTGTTATGACACTGGACTTTTTCATTCTCACATGCACCTCTGTCATGATGTTGAGAAAAGCTCTGGGCTATAGGCATGTGTAAGACCAGCTTATTTGGGTTGATTGCATTTTGGAACAGGCCTGACCATCCTTGTGTCTATTTGGGGTGGGTCTATGCCTACGCCCTTCTTGGATCGGGTCTTTGAAACTAATGGATGCATTTGGTTACAGGTCGGTTTTCCTTGGGTCGATTTTGGACGAGGTCCAAAATTTTGGACACCCCCTCACATGTTGGTCATTCAGTTTGTGAACAGTGAAAGTGCTCAGGATTCCTAGGGCTCTAGACTGCTACATCTTTTAACTGAAATGATCTTGGTGTGCCACTAGTCTCACTATGAGCAAAAGTATAAACCCTGTCACAGACAGAACTGACAGAACACCACCATACCTCTAAGCGATCAGCATGCAGCACAATGAACCGCGTGGCATTGATGCACTCCAGCTCAATGCTGACTTCTCCAGAGAAGGTGAAGTTGTCCATGTAGACGGCGAGCCGCAGGTCGTAGTGCCGTGGCCTCACCGAGCCTGGTAGTCGTGAGTTTCTCCAAGGCTGGACCACCTCATCGTCCCCTCTCTCCCCCGTCCTCTCCCCTCTGCTCCCGTTCAACTTTGCAGACCCTCCGGGGCCCCGGGAACCTGAAGCCCCAGTCGTTCCATCATGATCTCGTCCACTGCAGTCCTCAAAGCGGACACTGAGCACCACAGCTACTGCCGTTACGATAATGAGGGTTAGTATGGAGAGGGCAAAGCCTAGCACCAGGCGCTTGTGCACCGTTATGTGACGCTCAGTGGTTCGAGGCCGGACCACCACTGACTCGGCCCACTGATCCGAGAGGCCACGGCCGTTCCGCATGGCTCCCGGGCTGCTGTCGTTCAGTCCCATTTAGTTTTAAATTTCACTAAAACGGCAAAGAAATGATCTCAAAGTTCAGAATCAGAAACAGATTCTGATTCAGAAAAATATTCATTTATGCTCAGGTCAGATTCCAGCTTGTTTGCAGTGGACTGAAGTGATGAATGTGTTCTGATCGTCCCAAAGATTCCAGTCTTCAGCCTGTCAGACTTTCAGTCTGTGCAGGTGAAACTCCAGCAGTTATATTTCTGAAAAACTGAACTCTGACCTTGCTGCTGATGGACTGTTATGAATGTCCTTCAGCTCTGCCGAGATGTGGAAAATCAACACTGCGGCACGTCTTACATTTCAGGCAACAAAACTGACAAACCAGAAAAGATGAGATGGTCGTGTGCGGTTTGGTTTTGCGGTGAATAGAAAAGAAAAATCAATGCTGCATGGCTCGATTTCAAGAGTAGAGAGGGCCGAGAAAGAAAGGGAGGAGGGGGGTGAAGTGGAGGAGGTATGCTGTTGAGGATGTGGCTATAGAGTGAGCGTACCATCCATAGTCTTTCACTGGAAATCAGCTGGGTAAGCTAAACTCCTAACCACCATGAGGTATAAAACTGGGAATAAAGCTTTATGCTGTAAAAAAAAAAGAAAAGCTTAGCTGAATTTTCTCACAGATTATGCATTAAAATCACTTTTGGATGATGGAAATCCTCAATTTGAACTTTAGAAATGGTCAAATTAAAGCAAAACCTAAACCAAAATCTGCAATAACACGAGAGAGTTAAAGTGGTAGGTTGTTTTCCCAAGTGCCTTGTAAAGTTAATTTGCTCTGAGTTAAAGCTCTTACACATCTGCAATAAAGCCTAAATAAAGCCCGTTCGGACTATTATGGGCTTATCATTATGTTACAGTGGAAGATTAGAATACCTTACAGGACATTAAGATGCACTACAAGTCTCCTGGAGATTATTATGATTACATTTCAGGTTTGGAGTCACATGAAGATTTAATCAAATCAGCCAACACAGTTTCAGATTTTATTTTGAGTAAAATAAAGGTCTGACTGTGTATTTATGTCAAGAAATTGGATGAATTTTTTGCTTGCTTATTTTTTATTTGTTTTGTTTTGTTTTTTCAAAGTTTTTGGGTCAGTTTGTAAAAACACAGATATTGTTCTAGGCTGTATCCCAAAATGGAATACTTCAGGAATGTTGGAGTTGTCCTTAAATTGGTTTGCAGTTCAATTTATTTGCTTCCATGTTAACCAAACGAATTGAAATTTGCTGTTAAAAATGGAGGGAAGCGCCTCAGCTTGACCCCTTTCTCTGATGGATTTCAAATTAAAATTTGCTTTACTGCTGATAAAGGTGGCGTTTAATAAAGGTAATAACTCTCGCTGCGGTCTCTGTCTATGGCTCTCTCTTTTTTCTCTCTTGAGGGGGGTTAAGTGGATAATTTACGGCCAGCATGTGGGTTTATTTCACCGTGGAGGAGATAATTCACTCGACTACTCCACGAGGTCTAAACGATCCCTGCTTTCCAGCTCATGAGCCTGATGGATGAAAGCTGGATTAAAACTGATTGATAACCCAGGAATGCATTGATTAGATGGATGCCATTCGGTGGGGACAGAAATCCGAAGAAAGAGGTGAAAATTCTCCCCTTTTTTAAAATCCACCATCAATCAATACATTCCTGTAATGAGATCATTCAGATATTGATGATGAAGGCTGTCCAGTCATTAAAGGGTGTCCACCAGTAAAGATGAAGCACAACTCCTCCGGTCCTCCGGTAACTTCTCTTCTCTGGCCCCCGTTAGGAAGCGGTGATCTCCCGCGTCCGTTTCAAACGGCAGTCGGTCCCTCCAGTGGAAGGAAACCTCTCCGGAGGTGATCCGGATTAGTAAAACTCCCTTCAGTCTCGAGAAGAACCGCGCTTTTTCCGTTAAACGCGCCGGTTTCCTCCGTAAACTCGGATGTGAGCACCTGCTTTATACCTGCGCTTTTTTTTTTTTTTTTTTTTTTTTTTCCCGGGGGGGGGGGGGGGGGGCTGATTCCATTTACTCCCTGGATCTCTGCTTTAGTGTTGGTAGGAGAACCTGCATCACCAATTACATTAGTACAACCATCTGTACAGTAATGGTTGATGATAATGTTCCTGGCTATGTTAATATGGTTATACACCCAGCTGTAATTAACACTGATATGTTCAGTTTCATTCTCTGCGATTTGTCAAAAGAAATTCTGGGTAAAAAAGATATAACTACATATCTCAGTGAGAGTGATCTGTTGCAGTGAGGTGTATGCTCAGTCTAAGACTAGTCTAGACTAATGCTTTTTAGTTGTATTTGATCATATATCATGCTACAGAATAAAAATGAGATTTAAACTAATGATGGCACCAAATGCAACATTTTGAGCTGAGAGAGACAAAATACACTATATTGCCAAAAGTATTCACTCACCCATCCAAATCATTGAATTCAGGTGTTCCAATCACTTCCATGACCACAGGTGTATAAAATCCAGCACCTAGGCATGCAGACTGCTTCTACAAACATTTGTGAAAGAATGGATCGCTCTCAGGAGCTCAGTGAATTCCAGCGTGGTACCGTGATCAGATGCCACCTGTGCAATAAGTCCAGTTGTGAAATTTCCTCGCTACTAAATATTCCACAGTCAGCTGTTAGTGGTATTATAACAAAGTGGAAGTGATTGGGAACCACAGCAACCCAGCCACAAAGTGGTAGGCCACGTAAAATCACAGAGTGGGGTCAATGCGCCAACTTTCTGCAGAGTCAATAGCTACAGATCTCCAAACTTCATGTGGCCTTCAGATTAGCTCAAGAACAGTGTGTGGAGAGCTTCAGGGAATGGATTTCCATGGCTGAGCAGCTGCATTCAAGCCTTACATCACCAAGCGCAATGCAAAGTGTTGGATGCAGTGGTGTAAAGCACGCCGCCACTGGACTCTAGAGCAGTGGAGACATGTTCTCTGATGAATCACGCCTCCCCATCTGGCAATCTGATGGACGAGTCTGGGTTTGGCAGTTGCTCAGTACTTGCTGACTGCATTGTGCCAAGTGTAAAGTTTGGTGTGGAAGAACTTGACTGCCCTGCACAGAGTCCTGACCTCAACCCGACAGAACACCTTTGGGGTGAATTAGAGCGGAGACTGTGAGTCAGGCCTTCTCGTCCAACATCAGTGTCTGACCTCATAAATGCGCTTCTGGAAGA